>JAWDJV010009676.1:0-22633 GCA_033119285.1 Teratosphaeriaceae sp. CCFEE 6253
GTGCAGACGAAAGACGGGTTCGAGGACTGGCGGGCGCGGGAGTCGGGCAAGTTCGTGTTTGACAAGGGCGTGGTGAATGAGGAGTGCTACTGGACGCCGGAACCTTGAGCTGTCGCAATAGGAAGCGTATCATGCTATCTTTCTCGTATCGACGAGCGTTCTGACGCTCTCTCTAGCGGCGTAGACTCGTTCACATCACTGCCGCTTCTCTGTACACCGTGGCCCGGCGGCAGGCATCCACGGCCGACTTACACGCAGCACTCACGGCGCCAGCGAACCTCTCCTCCCCCAAACGTCAGACTGGGAGACATTGCGCCGGCTCACAGCGGGTGTCACACTCACCTCAGTTTGATGGCCGCAAATTATAGCGAGAGTGACATGAGCGGGAGCTGTGACTACCTCTACATACACCTCCCCCACACTAAATAGCGATCAACCACCCCCCAGCATCAGAACATCCAATGCCCCACCTTCCCACCCATCTACGCCGGGTTCGTGCACGTAAACGGCGTGAGCGGCGTGCTCTTGAAGCTCTCATTCATCGCCGTGATCGACGCGTACAGCCCCAGCCCCGCCGTGCCCAGGGCGCAGAGGGCGTAGATGGAGTCGAAGGTGTTGAGCGCGAACTTCTTCCTGTACCCCCGCATCCAGCGCGCGGTGCCGGAGTCGATGCGCGCCGCCTGGCCGGTGGTGGCGTCGAAGGTCTCCTCCTCGAGCATCGCGTCGTTTTGGCAGTTGAAGCCGACTTTGAGGATGGGCGGGAAGGTCTGTGATTTTCGTTAGCCGATGCGTGGTGTGTCGAGGATTGGCGGGGACGCACGTAGGTGAACTGCAGGATGCATGCCGCGCCCACGAAGGAGGTGAGGTTGGCAATCTGCGGGATGGCGGCGGCGACGATGAAGGCGAGGGCCCAGTAGATCGGGACTGCGCGGAACGGTCAGTGTGAGGACCCAGGGGATGCGCGCCGTTCATGCGGGTACGGATACGTACTGATGACGACCCAGATGATCTTGCCCATCTTCTTGTCCAGCGCGGGGAACTTGAAGATGTCGCGCAGCACGGAGGCGTAGATGACCTTGACGCCGATGTTCCCGTACAGCAGCGCGGCGATGAGGGCGGAGATGAAGGAAATGGCGTTGCCGAGCGTCTGCCACGAGTAGGCCGAGCCCGGGATGCCTACGCCGTCAATCGTCAGCTTGAGGCAATCCACATCGACAAGTACTTTTGGTCGTACCTTGGAAGGCCACGGGGTAGGTGAACTGGCCCTGCGCGCTGTAGACGACCATGCCCATGAGGAGGTAGCAGCAGTAGATGAAGATCTCGGCGCAGATGAAGCCCTTCCAGAAGTCCATACTGTCCGAGGCGTTAGTCAAAGACGCCAAAGTCATGGTCAAGCTCCACTTACGGCCTTCGCATCTCAGACATGAGCTCGTTGAAGAGCGTGGCACCGCCGTAAGCGAAGACGCAGTTCATCAGCCCGTTGATGCGGTCCTTCAACTTTAGGCCTGCGGGCCAATTGGCACTCGTGACCGTTGGGCCCTCGGGGATATTGAAGGACTTCAGCGCCGCATCGTAGTTGGGCGGGTAGTAGTGGACAACGACCATGCTACACAGTGTGTCAGTACAATGAAAGCAAGAGGTAGGTGGACTGGGCGCTCACGTCATGATAATGACAATGACATTGAGCCAGATGGCCAGGTTGGACAGCCAGCTAAGCTTCTGAAGCGTCCGGATCTGGCCGAGGAGGAAACCGCAGATGGTGAAGATGGCTTCGGCGAGGACGACTGTCCAGACGTCAGTACAAATATCTTCAGATCGTCGCGTGATGTACAACTCACAGCACAGGAACCCAGTCTGGCTCTTGCCGGCGGACATCTGGGACAACGCCGCGCCATTGCTCTCAATGATCAACGCGACATTCAGGAAGAACTGGAAGCTCTGCAGCACGTTCATGAGCACGCGCGCCCAGTTGCCGAAGATGCGGAAGGCCATGTCGCCGTAGTTGCGCAGCGGGTAGCGGGTCGAGTCCAGGCCGACGAACATCTGCCAGAGCTGCAGGCCCGAGTAGCAAGACAGGGCGCCGAAGGTGGTGTAGAGGGCGAAGCCGGGGCCGTAGCCCATGCGCGAGATGGCCCAGGGCACATTGTAAGGTCCCAGGATGTCCGTGGTGATCAGGTAGAAGATGGAGCCTGGGAGTGTCAGCTCGAGGCAGTTCGCACGCGGAAGATCAAATCTGCCTTACCCCATGTTGCGGTGCGCACGGCACGCTGTGCATTGTCCCACTCCGACTCGGTGATCCCGTAACGACTCTCCATGCCGGGCGTGTTACCCGGCTCACCCGCCGTCTTCTCGCCGGGCGTGCTCTGCAGCTCCTGCACCGGCTTCTCGCTGTGGCTGCCCTTGCCAACGAGCATCCGCATCGACCCCGCGAGGCCGACGCGCTTGGTGTCCAGCGTCTTCTCATACTCGCGCGAGCGGTCGGCCCAGTAGCGGTAGTCCTCGAACTGGATCGTGTTGTCGCCGTAGATGAGGCTGTGCCGGCGCTGCGTCACCGTGCCCTCGAAGATGTCGGCGGCCACGGAGCCCTGCCGGCCCTTGCCAATGTTGTCCGCCTCGCCGCCCAGACGGGCGTCCGCGACGCCGCCCAGCACCGCGCCGGAGCCATACCCGGTAGCCATTGCTCTTGGATGAGATACACAGTACCACGCGAGGGTCAAGCACAGGTGTGAGGGGAGATGGAAGAGATCGTGCTACCGCTTACCTCTCGCGCCGGGGACGCGGTGGTAATTATGAGGCCCCGGAGGTCGTGCCATCTGCAGTCAAGCGTCGTGCTTCCGCTGGGGACCCTATCATCGGCCATGCCGTCAAGGGCACCATGCGGACGCCAAACCAATCGTCAGGGAGTACCTCGTGATAAGCGTACGAGCCATGACGAAAGCAAATGTAACACTCCTCTTCAGCGACGACTAATGAGGAAGGTGAGTAGGCGTCGACAGGCGCGCGCGCACCCGACTGCCGCACGGGGCACCCAAACTCATAATCACCCCGTTCCTACTGCTCGGCCCAGTCGGGCAGCTCGGATGGACAAGCGTCTCCCGCGGCAGCTGGGGAAAACAAGAGTCGCGAAGCCTTGGGCCAAGACCGTCGGCGCATGCCCGATCGGTGCTGGGGCCCATGTGCCGGCGCATGGCGTTATCTTTCTAGCGCACGCGACCTGCACGCGAAGCTTCTCTCGGTGCGAGGAGGTGGGCGGAGGGGGTGGCGGGCGTGCTTTTGACTTTGGGCTCCGCACCGCGACGGCCCTTCGACGGTCTCGACACGGTTGCCGGATCCCGACGGCCGAGCTGCACCGGCGGGGGGATCGTCGTTCGTCCTGACCGGCGGCAGCTCGTGGCAAGCCGCGCTCGGCATGATCGTCCGAGGTCTGCCAGAGTGGTAGGGCGAGTCGCCTACCTCCTAGTGGAGGGCGCGGCGATCTCGACGCTGCGAGGTCGCCGGTCACAGCAACGACCACGGTTGGGGCGGGGCCCGCGATAGGTTCTACGACAAACGGGGTAGAATCAACAGCCTTGCTATGGATGTCGAGAGGTACATGTATCAATCAGGGAGATGTACTGCAGTTCGCCCGGTGCCTTGGCGTAAGCTCCTACTCGTCAACGTCGTTCCTTCGTCAACAATGGTGATCCGCGGCCAAATGGTCCTCAAGTTACCTGGACGTGTACTGATCGGGTCTTCCTAGCCGAAGGATGGAGAGGCGGCTGCGGAGGGACATGCAACGGTCGGTACGTATCCGCCGTTGCCCAATCTTTACATGCCGATTTACCGATCAGAGCTTCGCCTGACCTACGTGTTCTAATGTTGCCCTGGAGAGACTCCATGCACGTGTCGGAGGTAGAGTGATCCCACAAGAAGTAGTTCTAGTGGTAGGGGCTGATCAGATAGCGGTAACGACCACGAACCCACGCCGCAGATGCTTCGTCACAAGTAGGCCCCGCGTCCTCTCACCGAAACTACACATCATGGACGCTATCCTGACGGAAGAAGATCACGAGCAAGGTGTCGCCGCCGGATATTATTCCGACGGGAGAAAGCAGACCGAGCGGAAAACCGATGGAATCCGCTGGAGGCGGAAAAGCTTCCCACCCAAGATGCATGTATAACCAAGTGCACCGCGAGTAGGACGGCCAAAGTCCCTCTCCACGCATACATGTAGCTTCCACACGACCTCTCCTCCCACGCAGTCAGGACCATAAAGATGGGTGCTGCAACACTGCCAACGCTGAACGGCTCATCACCTGCCGCAGCCGTCGACATGGCACCCGCGAACGTCTTCAGCCATGCCTCGTACCCGCCCATTGACAGGTTCAACACCATTGACGGCTTGCTCGAGTCCCACGCAGCCGAACGCGAACAGAAGCCGCTCATAGCGTACCCCCAGAGCGGCGTGGACGACTTCGAAGAGCACACCGCGGTCGATCTCGATCGATACACTGACGCCGCTGTGAGCTTTTACGTACGGCATGGGCTTGCGCCAGTGGTATGTGGTGGTTCACCCAACACGCATAGATCGTGCTGACACTATGATAGGGCGGCACCGATCGCAAGGCGCCCGTGATAGCATTGCTGGCGCCCTCGAGCTTCGAAGTCATCCTCTCGACGTTCGCTCTGAATCGTCTCGGCTATGCCATCCTGTTCCTCAGCACGAGGTTGACGGCGCCGGCCTATGCCCGACTCATGGAGATGACAGACAGCCACACGATCGTGCACTCGGCCAACTTCGCTCAGACAATCGCCGAGATCAATCTGGACCGTCCAAACTGCCCTGGGATTCCCCTCCTGCAGTGCAGCGACTGGCACGACCGATCGATTAACAATACAAAAGCTTCGCCACCCCACGACCGGGACTGGCACACACAGCAACGCAGCAAGATCGCCTGGATCCTGCACTCCAGCGGCTCGACCGGCTTCCCCAAACCCATCTACCTCACCAACCTGCAATGCCTTGCCAACTTCCGCAAGTCCTTCGGCCTGCGCGCCTTCACCGCCTCCCCACTCTTCCACTCCGGCGGCCTCATGGAGCTGGGCCGCGCCTTCTACACCCGCTCGGCGATCTATCTCGCCAACCACAGTCTGCCGGTGACGAGCAGTAACATGCTCCGGGCGATCACGGCCGCGAAGCCACAGCTGGTGATCGCGGTGCCGTACGTGCTGAAGCTTCTGGCGGAGAAGGACGAGGGCATGCGGGCGCTCGCGGCCGCCGATCTGGTCCTGTTCAACGGCTCCGGCTGTCCGGATGATCTGGGCGATCGGCTCGTGACGGCCGGAGTCAACCTCGTGGCGAACTATGGCGCGACCGAGACCGGCCAGCTCATGACTTCGTACCGCGGCATCCCCGCGACAGACAAGGACTGGGCGTACCTTCGCCTGTGGAGTCCGGTCGCGGAGCACACGCTCATGGACGAGATCGCCCCGGGCGTCTTCGAGGCCGTCGCTCTGCAAGGCCTCCCATCCAAGGGCGCCAGCAATGCCACTCATCCTTACAGCGTCACGAATCCCGAGGACAGCTATCGCACCGCCGACCTCTTCACGCGCCACCCCGATCCCGAGAAGGGCAACCAGTACAGGTACCTGTCCCGGCTCGACGACCGGATCACGCTCGTCATGGGCGAGAAGGTCCTGCCGCTGCCCCTCGAGGGCCGGATCCGACAGGAGGGTCTCGTGCGCGAGGCGGTCATGTTCGGGCTGCAGCAGGCTCTCCCCGGTGTCTTAATCTTCCGGTCGGTCGACCAGGGCACGGCGCTGTCCGATGCAGAGTATCTAGATGCCGTGTGGCTGGCGGTCGAGGCGGCGAATCTGCGCGCGGAGGCCTTTTCGCAGATCATCAAGGACCTGGTCATCGTCAAGAGCGTCGAGGCGGACTACCCGAAGACGGACAAGGGGACCTTTATTCGTGCGCAGGTGTATCACCAGTACGACGCGGACATCCAGGCGGCGTACGCACGGCTGGAGAGCTTCGCGCAGAACACGCAGAAGCTGCAGCTCGAGGTCCCGGACTTGGAGGACTGGCTGCTGGCGCGGTTCCGTGTGGATCTGCAGATCCCCATCCCAGACGTCTCGAGCGACATCTTCGCCGCGGGGGTCGACAGTCTGCAGACGACGCGGATCTGGCGGAGCATCAAGCAGAAGCTCGACCTGGGCTCCGGGGGTGGCGGGATGAGCACCAACATCGTCTTCGAATGCGGCACCATCGCCCGACTGGCCCGGCACCTCCACGCTCTACGCACCGGCTCCCCTTTGCCGTCCGCGGACGATGATGAGGTCGAGGTCATGCAGGAGCTGATCGATAGGTATTCCGACTTCACCCTCCATACACCCTCGCCCACGGCCCGCATGGCGTCAAGTCAGACCGTCCTCCTCACGGGCGCGACGGGCAATCTCGGCGCCCACCTCCTCGCCACCCTCGTCGCCCGCGCGGACGTGAGCGAGGTGTGCGTGCTGGTTCGCGCCCCCGACCCCGCCACCGCGGCGCAACGGACCCTGCACGCCCTCTTGTCCCGCCAGATCCCACTCTCCGTGGCCGACAAAGCCAAATTGCGCATCCTGCCCTGCGACCTCAGCCAGCCGGGTCTGGGGCTGGACCCGCCTACCTTGGACCACCTGCACCACACCCTGACGTGCGTGATCCACAGCGCCTGGGCCGTCAACTTCAACCTCCGCGTGCGGTCGTTCGAGGCGCAGCACATCCGGGGCGTGCAGAACCTCCTCAACCTCTGCCTGCAGTCGCAGCTCCCGCAGCCTGCGAGATTCTTCTTCTGCTCCTCCGTCTCCACCGCGTCGGGCACGCCCAAGCCGGCCACGATCCGGGAGCGGACGGTCGAGGATCTCCACCACGCGATGAAGACGGGCTACGGCCGCAGCAAGCTGGTCGCGGAGCACCTCGTGCGCCACGCCGCCGGGGCCCGCCAGATGGGCGCGCGCGTCCTGCGCATCGGCCAGCTGTGCGGCGACACGCGGGCCGGGATCTGGAACGAGACGGAGGCGATCCCGCTGCTGCTCCGGAGCGCGCTGACGGTGGGCGCGCTGCCGGGGCTGGAGGAGCGGCCGAGCTGGCTGCCGGTGGATGTCTGCGCGGAGGCGTGCGTGGCGCTTGCCTTACCCGAACCCGCACACCCTGTCAACGGGCTGGTGGAGTCGGCGTCCAACGGAACCCATGTCTCGCACGACGAGGTAGCGGAGGCCGACCCGGACCTCGTCTACCACGTGTTAAACCCGCACACCTTCTCCTTCCAGCACGATCTACTCCCGACCCTCCAACGACTCGCCTCGTCTGACTCAGCCTCCACCTACCCGCCCTTCACCATCGTTTCCCCGACAGGTTGGCTCGAGAGGCTCGCCGCCAGCGACCGGGACCCGATGACGAACCCGAGCATCAAGCTCCTGGACTTCTGGCAGAACAAGTACGGCTCGCCCACGAAGGAGGCTAACGGAGATCACGGTGACATCCCCGAGCCGTCCGGAGTCAGCACTGATGAAGCCGCCGGGCTGGTCTTCGAGACAGACCGGACGGTGAGAGATTGCCCTGTCCTGGGCACGGTCCGGGATCCAGTGAGCGAGGGATTGATGGAGAAGTATGTCGCAGCCTGGATGGCGAAGTGGAAGCCAACAGCGTGAACACGGCCGGGATACGGACTTGCACCTCGACTTTGGCGGCGAGACTTGTGAGCACCGTCGCTGTCCTTTGGGACGAATCCTCATCATTGCGCCCGGTGTCCGCCAGCCAGCTCCAGGATCCTAGATCACCATGTTGGCAGAGTGGCGGCGCGTCACCCCGTGCGACCACTCGGTTGAGCAGGAACGGCCTCGTTGCCGCTCCAGGCTCGAGGCATACACCGATCCTCCAAGTCCAGATCGCCGGGCTTCTATGCCTGGCCGGCTCGAGTCATTGACGCTCCTGGCCGGGGTCGAACTGCCATAGCCGTGAGAGCCGACTATTTCGTGACCAGCGCGGCTTCTCCTGCGATCCGCCGGGTCAGGACAAACGCAGGAACGTACTCAATCGGTGCAGAGCCTTGGGCCGCTACTCGAATGGCGTTCTCCCGCCCCATGGACAAAGCGGCGGCCGGACTCGTAGGGTCGAGCGGCTGGACGTCGTCCGCGTACCCAGTCTCGATCCTGAGACGGCGCATGGGGGCTGCCAGGCACGGATGTATACATCAATCATGTGCTCAACGCAATACATCTACATACACGTAACTCGCCAACCCAGACTTGGCCATCGCGCAAGATCCAGCCCGACGTCTGACCAGCTGCACATCATGTACTCGAAGCCGAACCCAACGCCAACCGCTGCGAAGCCAATCCCACTCCACCCCGTCCATCCCTTCATCAACACGGGCACGTTGTCGGGCCGGGAATCCGTCTGCCCGCCCCATTCATGACCCTAGCCCCATCAGCCCCGGACACTCTACCGCCACCGCCCACCCCCACCCCTGCCCTCCTCAGCGATCTTCCCACTAACCTCCCTCCGACTCCGCATCCCATACCCCCCCCTGCCCCCCTGCTCCCCAGACGACGACGGCAAGTACAGCACGCTCTCGTCCGCGATATCCGCGCCGCTCCGGCTAATCACCCGCCCATCCCCAGCCCCACCTCCCCCATTCTTCTCCGGACTCGGCGTCCGGCTCGCCTGCGGCGAGGGCGGGAGTCCGTAACCCCCGAGCCCACCGTAGCCTCTGCCGGGCCCGCCGCCGCCGCCATTACCGATGCGGGTGGGACTGCCCTGCTGCTGCTGCTGCTGGGCAGGCGTGGGCGAGGCACCGCGCACGCCCATGGTGGCCGCGGCGAGGTTGCCGTAGTACCGGCCCTTGGGCGTGCTCACCCCGGCAGTGGCCCCCGCGACCGGGCCGGGGGAGGAGGTGAGGCTCGGCGCCGCGGTGTCGGAGTACACTGACGAGCTGACCGTGGCATTCGACGTGACCGTTGGGTGGCGCTCGACGCCCGGGCCCTCGACATCTTGGTCGATTGGTGAATGATTGTTGCTGTTGTCGTGGTTGAGGTGGCTGAACTCCGGCGGCGTCGGCGGGTGCATGCCCAGCGGCTGCGGGATCGTCTCGGGCGCGTAGCCGTACAGCGTCTCGTGGACCTGCGCGCGGAGCGGGGACCGCGGGGGCGGGACCATCGACTCCTGACGGTCGGTATCGCGTTGGACGGGCGTGTAGCGCGGCGAGGAGGAGGCGGCGGCGAAGCGGGAGACGGGTGCCCGCGCGGGACCCTCGTTGTCGGAGCCGGAGTCCTCGGCGTCGAGGACGTACCAGTTGTCGTTCAGCAGCTTCGCGCCCTGCTCCTTGCGCAGCGTGGAGGGACTCATCTGCACGGCCGCATGCGGCAGATCCGGGCTGAGCGCGCGCCCGATCTCCTCGGCGGCCAGCGGCACGGCGGGGAGCTCCTTGTCCCGGTTGTGCTCGGCGCGGAGCTGGGAGAGGTCACCTGTGGAGACGTGCACGCTGTTCTCGACCCACGACGCCGGGCGCCGCTGCGGGCTGCGGCTGCCGTGGCCGCGCGAGCGGACGTCCAGTTTGCCGTCGGGCCGCACTTCGTAGCGCGAGGTGCGCGGGGAGGAGGCGACGGAGTGGTAGGCGTCCTGCTCGGCGCGGGAGAGGCGGGCGGAGTCCGGGTTGTGTGGGGAGAAGGCCAGGGTGGAGTCGCTGGCGTTGGCGCGGGAGTGGGCGAAGGGGACGCCGCGGGTGGGGGAGGTCGGGGTGGCGGTGTTGACGGACAAGGTGGAGGCGCTCATGTGCTTCGTGTCCTTCTCGTCCAGGACCGTAAGCTCGCTGTTCTTGTACTTGTGCTTTCTCCTCGCCGAGCGGGTGCGGCCGGTGAGATTGTCCTCCAGCGGGTTCATGTCCGGCGGCAGGCTGGAGATCTTGCGGAAGATGATGACGAGGTACAGATCCAGTCCGCAGCTTAGTAAGTGGAGACCGGCCGCCGCGCAGGCTGCGACGAAGCAGACGAGGAGGAGGATGTCGGTGGCGTGCTGGGTGGCGAAGAAGGATGTGAGGCGCCATTGCCCGTCCAGCATGTTCCCCGCCGCGCCATACTGTGGAGGCGGGAGCGAGCGGCGATTGTTGAGGAGGAGGACGATGTAGATGTACAGCGGGATCAGCGCCGTGTCCATGATGAGCGCGAAAGTGTGGTACGAGGCCGAGGAGCCGGGTGTGCGGCCTTTGGCGGCGCGGACGAGGTGGAAGATGGCGTAGAGGGTGATCAGGCTGTCCCATGCTTGCTAGACAGACCATCAGTACACGAAACGAAGGAAGCTGAGCGGTGTTCATACTGGAATGCGCAGGAGATACGTCTCCGCCCCCGTGGTGCCCTTCATGCAGATCGTCCCCGCCAGCAGCCCCACGGCGACAATCTCCTGCACCAGCCGCAGACCGAACTGCGTCCACCGCGTCGCCACGACCGCCTTCTTCGTCCCGGGCGGCAAACTCTTGTAGTCCGGCCGCACGCCGTCGCCGAAGACGACGTAGCTGCCCGGGTGCTTGTTGAAGTCGATCAGCGGCCCCTCCTGCTTGGGTTTGGGCGGCAGCGAGGCCTGGCTGAGTCGCACGTAGGAGGCCTGCGTCACGGCGCGCGGGTTGAAGGTCGACTTCGTCGGGTCGACGTCCGGGTCGGTCGCGAAGGTGGACTGGGACTGGGAGTGGTAGTGCGAGTAGGGGAAGCTGATTGGGCGGTGCGTCGGGCCATCGTAGAGGTAGGGTGAGCCGGTGTCGATGCCCATGGCGGCGGCGGCGGCGGTGGAACGAGTGTGGTGTGCGGACCCGAGCGAGTGGATGGGTGTGAGCAGGCACGTGGAGACGATGGGAGGAATGTAGATGGAGAGGGAGGGATGAGGTGAGATCGGGCCACGACCGAGGAATGGGAGATCTGACTGACGAAGAGGGATCCCTGCACGTCCGCTATGTATCTAAGTTATACCTGTATACACACGTCTGTGGAGAGTTTGGGGGCGTTGTTGATGCGCGTTGCTATGCGACTCCGCCTCGGTCTTTGGGGAGCGTTGCCGCCGATGGCGGGGCGCTGGCGCTGATGCTCGGAGATCCTCATCTGATAAGGAACCTGGCGACCTCTGGATGATTGGCAAGACATCGACCCGAGCATCTCCCTCACCACAATCACCCAGCATGAGGCCACCACCCGCCCCCTGGATGTGCCCATCGTGCCTCCGCCGCTCCCTCGCCACCACCACTTGTCCTCTCCGACCCACCGCCCCCTACAGCACCGCCCCCATCCAGTCCAGCACCCGCCGGCCCATTCAGCTCGCCATCATCGGCTCGGGCCCCGCCGGCTTCTACTCCGCCTACCGCCTCCTCAAGCGCCTGCCCGATGCCCGCATCACCATGTTCGAGAAGCTGCCCGTCCCCTACGGCCTGGCGCGGTACGGCGTGGCGCCTGATCATCCCGAGGTGAAGGTACTGCTCCCCGAAATCTCCCTTGCTCGAATTGTGGGATGCAGTGCTGATGAGCCGCAGTAGAAATGCACCGAAACGCTCGAGACCGTCGCGCGCGAATCGCCCACCAACTTCCACTTCGCCGGCAACGTCCCCATCGGAGACGGCGCCGGCGAATTGCCACTGGCAGCCCTCGTCCCGCACTTCGACGCCCTGCTCTTCGCCCACGGCGCCAGCACGGACCGACGCCTCGGCATCCCCGGCGAGGACCTCTCCGGCGTGCTCTCCGCCCGGGACTTCGTGGGCTGGTACAACGGCCTGCCCGCCCTGACCCCCTGGGCCCTCGACCTAGCCAGCGTGGGAGAGACCGCCGTCGTGATCGGGCAGGGCAACGTCGCGCTGGACGTGACGCGCATCCTCCTCAGCCCGCTCGCTGAGCTCCGCAAGACGGACATCAACGAGGAGACCCTCGAAGCGCTATCCCGGAGTCGCATCCGCGAGGTCAAGGTCATCGGCCGCCGCGGGCCGCTGCAAGCCCCCTACACCATCAAGGAGCTCCGCGAGCTCATGCAGCTGCCCGGGGTGGGCTTCGCACCGCCGCCCGAGAGCTGGGACGCGCTGATGCAGGTCCCGCGGAAACAGCTCCCGCGGCAGCTGAAGCGCATCGCGGAATTACTCGAGAAAGGCTCGCCCACGCCTCTCACCCCGGATAGTAAAGCGTGGCAGCTGGGGTACCTGCGCTCGCCCACCGCCTTCCTCTCACACAACGGCCGGGATCTGGATGCGGTAGGGTTCGAGACGACGGCCTACAACGCCCCACTCACCTCCCTCCTAACGAGCGGGGACCCGCAAGCGAACCTCATCGCCCTCCGCGCCGCCAAAGTCCGCTCCACGAACGGCGACAAGACGCTGATCCACGCCGGCCTGGCCTTCCGCTCCGTCGGGTACCAGTCCACGCCCTTGCCCGGGCTAGCGGACATCGGCGTCCCCTTCGACACGACCCGGCACGTGATCCCCAATGATGGCTTCGGGCGCGTGGTCTCGTCCCCTTCCGCCACTGCCTCGTCGCCGGGCGAAGGGCTGCGCGCGCAAGACGTCGCGGCCAGCCTGCCCAAGACCACTGCGGCGGGTGCGGCAACGGGTTCGGGGCTGGAGAAAGGGGGGATAGTGCCAGGCCTCTACGTGGCCGGGTGGGTGAAGCGCGGCGCGACGGGCGTGATCGCGAGTACACTCGAGGACGCCTTCGCGGGCGCGGACGTGCTGGCCGGGGACTGGGCCGCGGGCGCGGCGTTCCTGGCGTCGTCCGAGGAGGTGGGGGGGCACGGCGGCGGCGAGACGGGGCAGCAGCGGGGCTGGGAGGGCGTCAAGGGGGAGATTGCGGCGCGGGGGATCCGCGCGGTGGGTTGGGCGGAGTGGGAGGTCCTTGATGCGGAGGAGAGGCGCAGGGGAGCGGAGCGGGGGAAGGTACGGGAGAAGATGCGGAGTGTGAAGGAGATGCTGGAGGTGCTGGATCGGTGAGGTTTGGCTGGGCTGGGCTGGGCTGGGCTGGGCTGGGCGGAGAGAGGGACGGCTGCTCTGCTGCGCACGCCTGGCGGGGACTGGGATAGGTGCGTTCGAATTGACACGGGCTTAGCGGACGACGATCGCCATCACATCGCGCGAGACCGGTCTCTGCATGTCAGACGGCTGCTCGTCGCGTGGAGGGTGCCCTTGACTCCTCGAATGCGCGACTCGCGATCCGCTCGCCGGGCGGGAGCGCAGCACAACGTGCTGCAGCCCACTGCTGAAGGACTCGGCGACGTTCCAAGGGGGGAGGTCTGGACGCCGCGACCACCATCATGATACCGCGGGTCATCTGTTGCCTGGATATGATGGGGCCCCGGTGGGTGAGAGACTTGGGGGGGGGATGATGCAGGGCCGGGGTCGATCGTCAGGCTGGGGGAAGGCGAGCTGGGCGTGGACTGGCCACTCTCGCGCGGCGATGGAGACACCGGCTGGGATCCGGAGGCCTTGGATCGCCGGCCTGCCGTGCGGCCTGCGCCGTACCGGGCCGGGCCCGCACGCTCCGATCGCGCCTCCTCCCACATGTGTACGTGTTCGTCGTCGCGGGGGCCTCCCGAGCCGCAACCCTACTCCAATGGCACACGCGGAGATCCGCGACGGCCCGGGACGAGGGTCTCGCGCATGTCGCCGGCGAGGCTCGGATGATGTGATGAGTCATAGTGTGGCGAGAGCAGGAGATCGGGTGCAGCCCGGCCGGGAATGAGATCATCCACTGGCGAGAGCGGACCGATCGGCCGATCGGCGCACCTCTGTCTGGCCAGCACCACGAGAGTCGCCGCCGTGCCGTTTCCCCTTGCGACCGCGCCAAGGCCGATCCTGATGGAGGATCTGCACCGGGACCGGGACTGACTTTCCACCACTTCCCACTTCGACGGGATCGGCCGAGAGCTAGGATGGATTCGGCCAGCGTCGGCTGCCCGACCAGACTTCATCTCGCCCTGACAGCGGGGCGGGTGCGCATCTCCTCCTCCCCACCTGTCTCTAAGTCGAAGTCTACCACGGACGATCCGTCCATGGCGGTGACGTATCCCCCCGTTCTCCTGTCCAGACGATGGGGATGGAGAGGTAGCCTTTCGACCCGGCGGCGCCACCTTGGGTTAATAAGTAGGTACTTGTAGCCCTGCCCGACCGCCTGCTTACCTCGCACCCCCATCATTCCCCCGCCCCCCCCCCCCCTGGCACCCGACCATCATCACAATGGGCGGCGACAAAGCCTTCTACATCATCGCCGTCGGCGGCGGCAAGTGCCTCGAGAACACGACCTCCGCCAGCGGCGTCCTGGACTGCCTGCCGAAACCCGCCTCCAAGGCGCAGCGCTGGGTCCTCGAGCCCTCGCCCGACGAGCCCAACGTCGTCGCCTTCCGCAGCTGCGAGGACGGGCAGTACCTGCGCAACACCGAGCCCGCCAAGGTCTCCTGGGCCCGCATCGGGGTGGGCGCGGAGCGGCAGTGGTGGACGCTGGAGCGCGGCGCGACGCCGGGGAGCTGCCTGATCCGCTCGAATGCCTGCACGGCGGGGCAGTCGTATCTGAATGACTTCGAGGGCAAGTACCAGGACCGGAACTACGTGCACATGTGGCAGATGGAGGTGGGTGGTCATTGCCCCGTGTCCTTGACAACGAGGCGTCGCTGACGACTTTGCCGCGCGGGCAGAAAACGCTCGAGTTCTGGCTGAACTGGTACATCGTCGACGCGGACAATGCCCCGTTCAACCCCGTCGATGGCGCTGCGGAGCAAAGCTCGAAGGCGCTCGAAGAACGGGAGAAGTCGCTCGCGGAACGGGCAGAACGGGTCAAGGACGCCGAGGAGAAGTCCCAGGCGGTCGCGAAGCGCGAGGCCGCGGCGAAGAAGCGCGAGGACGAGGTCGCGCGCCAGGAGAAGGCGCTGCAGAGCCGGGAGGCCGAGCTGGCCGCGCAGAAGCCGCCACCCGCGGCCCCAGAGACGGCCAAGCCGACTGGTAAGGATGACGCGGAGCAGAAGGAGGCGGCGCTCCGCAAGCGGGAGAAGGAGGTCGCGGCGCGGGAGAAGGTGGCCGCGCAAGCCGAGCAGAAGGCCAAGTCTCTAAAAGCCCAAGAAGTCGCCGTCAGTAAGAGGGAGAAGGCGGTCGCGGGCAAGGAAAAGGACGCCGCGCAGGTCGAGCAGAAAGCCCAAGCTCTCAGAGCCAAGGAGGCCGCGGTGACCCAACGCGAGCAGGCCCTCGCCGCCCGCGAGAAGGCCGCCGCGCCGCCCAAGCAAGCCAACACGTCCGCGACGCGCAAACCCTCCCCCGCGAAACCCGAGCCCGCCCCAGCGCCTCCCACGGCCCCCCAGCAGCCCGAGCGCGCGGCCGGCGCCGGCGCCGGCGCGGCCAAACGCGAGCTCGAGCTCCTCCAGGCCTCGCACGCCCAACTCCAGTCGTCCAGCGAGAAGGAGGTCCGGCGCCTGCGCAGCGACGCGGCGAACCTGCGGCAGCAGCTGGAGAAGTCGCGGCACGCGGCCGAGAGCCGCATGGTCGTCCCGGGGAGCCGGAGCAAGGCGATCGTGTGGAACTGCGGGCATAAAGCCTACCCGCTGCCGCGGAAGCTGGAGCGGAAGGTGGTGGGGATTATATATGAGGGGCTGGAGTTGCATGCCAAGGCGTGGGGGGAAGTGAAGTGAGCGGAGGGTGTGGGTTGAGAGGGGTGGTGATCCGGGGGGGGGGATGGGAGGTGGGTAGCGTGGGTCGGGTTTTGGTGGCAGGCCTGCTCTGCCGGCTGACCGTGGAGAGACCGTAGAAGTACTGTACGGGCAAATTATTGGCGTCGCGGCTGGAGTTGACGGTCCGCCGTCCCGCACCGCGCTCTTCCCGGTCACCGTTGCCGATGCTCGCGACACTGACAGGGTCATGCCTTCGGCACAGGAAGCGTACGTCCGTCGCGTAGGACCGCGCCCCAGGGCGGGGTGCAGCGGATGCAGGACGTGCCTCGGGTGATATCTGCCGACCCTCGAGACACCGGCGTCGCACCGGCAGCCCTCCCCCGTCCCCTTCCCCGGCCACAACGACGCCGGCACTGGGGATCCTGGCCCGGCGGCCTCCTGGCCGCCCTCAGCCCCCCGGAACCCACCTCACCTTCCCGCCACATGCTGACACTAGAGGGGCAGGAGTTACAGAGTGCCGCATCGGCTACATCCCCTCCGCATTTGGGATGATGGTGATCAGACCGTCCGTGGCTGCGCCAGACTCCACCGCCGCGGACAGCCACGGATCGGAGGCGCCGCGCGTGAGGGAGTCGAACCCCGGGGTCCGTGACCCTTGCCTGGCGCCGTTGAGCGGCGCGCGGATGGAAGGGCCCCGCCGAGCTTGACAGGGCTGGCGAAGCGGGCGAGCGCGGACGGGGGCGGCGATGCTTGACGCAGCCGTTGTCGTCGTGGCGGCGGAGACGGCTGGGGGCTCAGAGGACGCACTTGCTTGATGGCGGCCGTGGAGACCGGATCGGTGCAGCCCTCGCCGGAGTCGCGGGCAGGTCTTGCGCTCGTAGAGCAAGGGGAACGCTGTACTGCCAGGGGCGGCGTCGCAGTACTTTTGGCACTCGATCGTGTCGTAGGTGTCTGCGTGGGGGCCGGATGCCAGGGGAAGCCGGGCGGGACTTGGGGCTTGAGCAGAGGCGTGGGCAGGATGCGGGCTTGCGGCATTGCGGGCGCTGAAAGACTTCGACGACGGGCGTCGCTGCTGGATCGGGCTCGGTGGCCCGCTCACGATTTCCGCGTACTTATCCTGGGACGTCGACCCGGCGAGGTCTGCGAAAAGGTAGACTGTCGCCCGCGAGGACGAGAGCGCCGGCAGCGACGTCGTCTCCGCGGCGTACCGTCGGTAGGTACCGTCAACGTCGTGAGCAGTCACTGTCCACGGAGCATCTCACCGCCGGGAGGGGTTCCGCGAGGCGGCCTCGGCGGGTATGAGGCCACGGGACGGGACTGCGCCGTGTGGCCTCGGGAGAGCGTGCGTCGTCGCACGTGAAAAGACGCGGCAGCGCTGGCGCCATGCCCGTGGTGAGCCCCCATGACAGCGACACTGGAAAACGTGCTGACGAGGGTGGACGCGAGTGCGGTGCTGAGCCGGCGAGCGGCGGGGGATTTGGTGCTGGGGGATGGGACTTGGCCTTCTCCTGGGACTGGAGGCATGACATCTCTCCACCGAAGGCGCGTATCGGCGTCCTTCTATGCTGCGCCGCCGTCGTCCCATCCCGCCGCGCATCCCACAAGCGAGCCGGGTCCATCAAGCTCTCACGGCGTGCCAGGCATGGATGCTCGCCCTGCGTGCACTGACCCATGGCGAGCGCTTCCGGTCCGGCGCCACTGTCGTTCTCGCCGCAAGGCTGGTCGGCACCGCGCCGTGCTGCGGGTCGGATGGCGTGGACCTGGCCGCAAGGCGCCCCAGAGCCGGCGAGTAGACCGTCGTTGGCTTCCGGGCCCTGCAACCCATTGCCAGGGTCGAGCCGCGCGGGCGGGCATGGCTGTAGACCCGGACCCACGCTGTTTTCGGGCCTTGATGCACGGGAAATGGTGGAAGATGTCCCGGAGCGAGGTGATCGATTCCGAGACACGACTACGTCCAGGTCTGGAGCCGCGGGCCGATCGCAAGGGGATGTGGATACGAGCTCGATGCTCCCCGCGCCTGCTGTACAGCGGACGGCCGCGAGAGGCCCCCCTCCCAACGCCGTTCGGCTCAGCCAGCGCCGTGGGCAAGATCAGCCTGCACACCGTGACACGGCGCCGTGGGCATATTGGGGGCTCCTCGGCGTCAACACGTGTCGAGAGACGGGCGAGGGGAAGAGGGGGCGCGTTGCGTGTCCCACTCGGCTGTGAGGCTGAGAGTTGAGAGGCCTCGCAACAGTGGAGGTAAGCGGCGCGAAGCCGGCTGCACTCTTGCCACGTCTATCCTGTATTCGGGCAATCCCTGCGTATCTTACACTTGAGCCGAGCCTCTGCCCGCGGCTACCGCTTGGCGTCTGGCTCCGCCGCCTTCGTCTTGACCCCCGACGCTTCCTCTACCACCGGTTTCTCCCCCGCCGCCGCCTCCGCCTCCGCCTCCGCCGCCCTTCCCTGCCCCGCCGCCCTTCCCTGCCCCGCCGCCCCTTCCCTCTGCCCCCTCGCCGTGGCCTCCGCCTCCCCACGCATCGCCGTCTCCACCTGCTCCACCGCCCGCTCAATTTCGACCTGCATCTCCGCCAGCCCAAACGCGTCGGCCATCGCCCGCCCGCTCCACGGCCGCAGCAGCAGCACCTCCTTCCCCCCTTGCCCCTGCCCTTGCGACTGCGCCTGCCCCTCCCCCTCCCCTCCTCCCCGTCCACCCTCTCCGTCTCCCTTGGCCTCCGCCTCGACCTGCGCGACGATCCACGCCCTCTCCTCCTCGCTCGGCGGCGTCGCAGGGGCGGCCGCGGACTCGCGCGTGGGGTTCAGCAGGCTTGCGGCGTAGAGGCCGTCCAGCACCTTGCTGTCCTTGGGTCTGACGAGGTTCCGGCGCAGGAGGTGGTGCAGGAAGCGGCCGCCGGCCAGGGCGCGGTAATGGGAGTAGGCGCGGAAGGCGAACCAGAAGAAGGGGATGTTGGGGATGCTGTACGCGGGCATGCTCGTCAGTCATGGTCTGCGAGCACGAAGCGGGGGTGGGTGGTGCTGGTGGTGGTGGTGATGGTGGTGGTAGTGGGTGGTGCGCGGGCGGACTTACACAGGCACCAGCGCAAAGGGGGCGGTGATGGGCATCCAGATCATCGACGTGATCATCCCTCTCCGGTGGAAGGGCTGCCGCTCCGTCGCGAGCGTGGTCAGGAGGTCCGTCACGCTGCGGCCCTTCATGAAGGCGCCGGGGTACAGGCACTCATTACCCGCCCCCGCCCCCCCCTGCTCCTGCTCCTGCCGCGCATCAGTCTCCGCCAGCCGCGCCTTGGTGGCGGGCGGGAAACTCTTGAGGCCCCACTCTTGGTAGGGGATCCGCCTGAAGAGCCGGTTGCCGTAGCCCGTGAGTTGTTTCTGCCACCCCTTCTCCGCCTTCTCCCACCCGGCCCAGGTGGTGGCGGCTTTGGCGACGATGCGCTCGCTGTAAGGCTGCGATTGGCCCGGGGCGGGGGTGGAGGCGACGCGCTCGCAGTAGAGGAGGGTGCGGCGCGTGGAGATGGGGAGGAGGAAGATGCGCATCGTCGGGGGTGGAGGCGGAGCGGATCAGCTGGGCGGCGTCATGGGGGTCACCGGGAGGAGATGGCGGAGTGCATGTTGTCGTCGGGCGGCGAGACACGGATGTTCATGATGACCTGTCTACGTGTGGGGAGACGCGATCTTCCCTGGACCATGGAGTCAAGCTGCAGGCGCATAAGCCAATGACGTGCAGTTCTGGACACAGACGGAGGGCCATATATACCAAAAGCTCTTAATCCAACCTCACGTTTCCAGCTCTGGCTTCGTCTGTTCTAGCACTCTACAGCATGCTCTGTCACGTACAGCGCGTGGCATAGGCGTTACGGAATAGTAAGGGCTTACCTGTGCTCTAATTGTGTTCCGCTACTAACCTCGTCGTCGCTAACCTCGTCGTCGCTAGTCTCGTATAGCCTCGCTAATAGCTTCGCTACCGCACTCGCTCTAATGCTATAGACTATTGAGTATGTCGGCTACAGTATCGCCCTATTATATGCGAGGCTATAGCCTATTTACGTACGAAGCCGCCGCGAGGCTTATATTAACTTTACATTACATTACTCTATTTATACACTCTCTTAATGTAACACCTTCCTATTGTTATAATCGCGCTAGTTATATATAAGTACTTAGCCCCTATACCTTCGCAATCATTAGAACAAGTTAGCGTAAGTTACAGTATTAGCCGCTATGTTGCGATCCGACAAAGTCGTCTCGACGTAGTAGAGCTCGGTAGGCTTAGTTAGTGTCAAGACATGGGTGTGGGAATACTTCTCTCTGTGTTAGTAGAACCTAATAAACCTCTCTAAGTGAATTACTAAGCGTTAGTATGCGAAGACCTTTTAGTTAGATTGAAATATAAGTTGAACACGAACTACCTATATAGAGATCCATCGCGATATATACAAAGGAGATTCGTGTCTCGTTTAACCGTTCGACTATATTGCTAGTCAACCGGTCGGTTCGACTGTATAGTCGTTCGACTATGTCGGTAGTCGACTAGTCGGTTCGACTAAGTTGTGTGACCGTTAGTCGGTCACGTGCGCTACGTCATGCCTTGGCTGATTCCGTTAGCTGTGAACTTCTCGCGGCTATGTCTTCCTACGTAGCCTAGTGCATGTTTGTAACATTACCCCCTCCTTATCTTCTAGCTCGTCCTCGAGCTCTGTCGTAAGTGCATTCTATGTCCCTTCATTATAAGCGGAGAACCGCTAACACGAAAAGAACGCCGTAAACGATAAGTACTTGTTATCGAATCCGAAGGAAACGAAATGCCGTCTCCCTGTTCTTCCTATCGGGACGCGAAGGTGCTAGAAGGAAGAGACCGTCCGAGGTATGTAGTAGATGTTCGATTTGGTTATTGTTCGCAATGCGTACGACGGGGTTACTCCGGGTGTAACGTAACTGTCACATAGACGGAGTAGGAACGATTGCGGAGTCAGCGTCGTAAGCTAAAGCGTTAGCTAGACGAAGCCGAGGAGAAGGTAACCGAGGCTATATCTCGTGTACATCGTTTGCGCAAGCAGCTACGCGTAGCGGAGGACCGGGAAGAGAAGGCGATAAGCAAGGAGTTTATCGAGTTACAGAAGCTACCTTCTAAGGGTGCAGGCGCTCTAGAGGCTCCTACCGAATGTCTGTTAGAGCTAGAGGGTATTCCGGAGGAATTGGAAGGCGTGTTCTAACTTCCTATCCCTTCTTAGGCTAAGTTCTCGATAATCCCCGATGCGGAATTCTAGAGTTTTCCTACTGCGACTAGCGGAATTAGCGCAGTTTCGCAGAGCAATAGGTAAGGTAGTCTTTAGGTTCCTAGGTATTATCCTCTTTAGGGTATCCCTTCTATTTGACGAGGTAATGCTAACCTCGTTCTTCTAGGATTTCTTCGATAATAAACTCGTTATCTTCCTATAGTTCGAAGTAGAACGTCGTCTAAAGCGTAGAGTCCGGGTCCGCTAGTTCCAGGAGTAAGATGTAGAATACTAGGTGTATCCTAGTATCTTTAGGTAGGCTGAGCTTGTAGCTAGCCTTGCCTCTTTGTTCGTCGACTAAAAATAGTCCGACCTTTATATAATCCAGTTTCTTTATACCTCGTCGTGTCTTAAGGTTCTTCGTAAGGAGGTATACCTTATCCCCCTTCTTAAGTAGAGGCGTCGTTTTTGAGTCCCTGTGTCGGCTGCTTGTTAAGGCACTTTGGGATCTAGTAATTGCCTGTCGCATAGTAGTATGGATGTCCTTAAGTAATCCAGAGTTGGCTAAGGCCCTATCGGTTTGTAGCCCAAGTCGTGGTTCCATAAACAGGTTCGGATCCCTACTATAATTAGCGAAGAACGGCGTTCGTCTAGTGGTTTCGGAAGCGTTGTTGTTGAGTGCGATCTGTACTATAGGCAACAGTAAGACCTAATTGTCTTGCGCATAATTAACGTAGTAGCGTAGGTATGCTTCTAGCGACTAGTTGCTTCGTTCTGTTTGTCTATCCGTTTATAGGTGAAAAGCTATAGATAGCTTATGCTTGATTCCCATTACTACGACGAGCGTCTTCTAGTAGTTAGATGTAAAGAGCTTGTCTCGGTCCGTAATGAAGACCATCGGTATCCTATAGTAGCGCATAAGTCTATTAAGCACGAGGCAGCCTAACTGCTCCGCGTTAATGGACTCGCTGTAAGGGATAAAGTGTAAGTATTTCGTAAGTCGATCGACCATAACTAGTATAGAGTCGTGCTGTACTCCTAGCACTGGATCCTTCGACTTAGGAAGCTTAACGATAAAGTCCATCGTGACTTCGTCCTAAGGCTGCTAAGGTAGTTCGCGGAATTCTAGGTTTCCGTATTTAGCGTGCCGCGAGGCCTTGTTCTTGTTGCAGCTGTCGCATCGCTTAATGTACTTAGAGACTTTTCGTCTCATATCGGGGAACACGAAGTTGCGTCGTACGTGTTCCGTAGTTCGAGCGATCCTAGGGTAGCCGAGTGTCGGTCCGTCGTGGTAATCTCGAATGCAGTTGTCCTCTTTTCCGGGTAGTACCTTAAACTTCCTATGTTCGACTAGGAACTGTTCTTAGTTATCGCGGAGTATTCGTAAGGTAGCATTGAACTCTTAAGCATCTGCGCTCAAGCTACCGTCCTTATTGATCTTGAGGATTCGTTATGGTTTTAACGAAGTATCTTCTATATAGTCGATTCGTCTACTTAGCGCGTCGGCGCGCCCATTGTCCTTGCCTAGAGTGTATATAATATCGAACTAGTATTGTCCGAGTAGCTCTGACTATCGACATTGTCGTCTCGAGAGATCCTTAGTAGTTGTAAAGTATTACAGGTTCTTGTGATCCGAGTAGATAGTTAGTCCGGTTACTCCTTCACAGTATATTCTCCAATAGCGCAATGCTACGACGATTGCTAGTAGCTCTTTATTATAGATTTCGTAGTTCTGTTCCGCTAGTAACATCTTCCTTAAGAAGTACGCGATAGGGTGTCGGTTGCCGTTCTC
>JAWDJV010009677.1:0-22572 GCA_033119285.1 Teratosphaeriaceae sp. CCFEE 6253
GTCGTCGTGCGGGTGGCGGGGTGGCGTTTTCCCGGAACCCCCCCCCCCCCCCCCCCGCGCCCACCCCCCCCCCCCCCCCCCCCGGGGCTTTCCCCCACAGATATCCGGCTACCAAGTTACGGACCCACTGACCACCCGCTCACCCCAGACATCCTTTTCGGCGCCGGCGAAGCCGGCCTGGGCACCATGATGCTGATCCAATGGATGCAAGGCGATAGCGGTCTAACAGACGTCGCGCTGCTCGGGGGATCCGCGACGATGGGCGCCTTCCTCGGTCTGAGGGGGTTCTTCCTGTACGCACGGCCGAGCTGGATGGAGGGGCCGGCGAATGCGCGGAAGGCGCTGTGAGCGGTGCGCTCGGGAGATTGTTGTGATGCCGGTGAGCCAGCCGCAGGGTTGCCTGGGTTGCGGAGTGGGATGAAGGGGTGAGGGTGGATGGGGCGAGCGCTGCTGCGAGGGGCGCGCCAAGTTGTCCGCTGATGATCGTGGGGCGCGCTGACCTGCGCACGGAGTTGGGTATCTCCGCGTCGCGTGCCTCTCGGCGCCGCACCGGGTACTTGCGCTGGGGTATCTGAGCGTGGCGCTCTACATTTCAACATCTCTCGCACGCCAAGTCATCGTGAGCGCTGCCTCAGAGTCGAAACCCTACCACCTCCCCCTCCCCCTTCGCCCCCCTCTCCCACCTCCCTGCTCGTTCTGCATGATGGCCAACTGCTGCGGCGAGTAGCCCTCGATATTCCCTCCCCCGCCACCCCCACCCGGACCCTGCGGCGGCTGGAACCCGCCCATACCACCTCCACCACCACCATTCGGAGCAGCGGGCTCAACGCTCGCCCGCCCGGACCCCCCGAACCCGCCCTGCTGAAACCCTCCCTGCTGCTGCTGCGGGCCCGGCCCCTGCATCCCAGGCATCACCTGCATCATGCCCATCATCGCCTGCGGATCCATGCCCATCCCCATGGGACCCATGCCCATCCCACCCGGTCCGCCCATCATCCCCATCATCTGCTGCATCTGCTCCAGACTCGGCATCCCCCCGGGCATCCCTCCCCCTCCTCCTCCTCCGGCACCACCGCCGCCGCCGCCGCCCTCCAGCATGGCCTTGAGCTTCGCGTCCGCATCCCGCTGCTCCGCGATCCCGGCCGCCATGCTCTGCTGCTTGAGGCAGTACTGCGTCCACGTGTACTCGTCGAACCCATAATTGAAGAAATCCGTCTGGTCCGTGCCCGGCTGCCTCCAGGGTTTACTGTGGGTCACGAGATCGGCGTCCAGGTCGAGGGAGGTGAGGAGTTTGGGACCACCCGGGGCGGTGTCGATGCGCGGCCAGAGGGGCACGGCGTCGAGGTCGAGGGTGCAGGTGCGCGGGGCGGGGAAGGCGGAGCCGGGTTTAGAGGCGTGGGTCGGGGGGTTTGGGGTGCCGGAGGTGGGGAGGGGGGATGTGGTTCGCGCGGGCTGGGAGGGCTTGCGGTCGGGTTTGAGGGCCGGGGTACCGCTGGATTTGGGCTGCTTGAGGTCGTTGGACGGTTTGCGATCGTGGGAGGGTAGGGAGATGGCGGGTGGGCGTCTGGTTGTGTGTTAGATGAAGCAGGTAGGGCGGTAAGGGAGATGGATCTATGTGCCTACGTTGTTGTCTCGGGCTTGGCATCGGCGGGTTTGTCGAGGGTGAATTGTACATCCTATCCTGCGTATCAATATACAGCCGTTTGTTAATGGGCATTCTAGACCGTATGCGCACATCGTCGTCGTCGTCCTCTTCCTCCGCATCGCTGTCGTTCATCTTCTCGTCCTTGATGGCCGCGTCTTCGATATCGTCCGCATGCTCCTGCTCTGCCCCTTCAGACTTGACGCCGCCGTAGAAGTCGTCTTCGTCCTCCTCCATCGTGTCGAGTGTGGGAGTATGTATCGATGATGTTTGCGATCGAACTGGACATCCATGTACTCGGAGATAGAGTCGCGAGTCAGTTCGCGTCAAGCTCCTCGGCAGCACCCGACCCGAGCCGCGCGGTCGGGAGCTCACATGCAAACGCGAAGGTCACACGCCGCAACATAATATCACACAGCGACGGCGACAACGGCGACGGGGACGGCGACAATAGCAAACGGCGACAATGGCCTTCGGCAGCGGCCGCTCGAACTCACTCAGTCTGAACACGACGGGCAGCAACTCGCTCTTTCAGACACATCTCGCATCCATTCACCTTCATCATCCACATTCTTCATGTCCACGCAGCCCCTTGCTTCGGCACCACCCGACCCACCACGCAACACCGGCGGCTCCTTCCGCATGGCCACCTCCACCCCGGTCGCGCACCCCTTCTTCAACCAGACTGACACGGCATCTTCCTCCAGTGGCCAGCAGAGCAGCACGCAGCAGAACAATCCGCCGCCGTCGCAGGCCGGGAGTCTGTTCGGGGGTGCCGCCGCGCAGGCCAATCAGCCGGCGCAGACGGGTGGCTTATTCGGGAATACGATCGCGCAGCCTCAGCAGCAGACGGGCGGGCTCTTTGGCGGGACGCAGGCGTCCCAGCCTCAGCAGCAGCAGCAGACTTCGAGCCTCTTCGGTGCGCCATCTTCGAGCAATATGTTTGGCACGGCCCCGGCCCCGGTCCCGACGCAGCAGACGAGCTCGCTGTTCGGCAATACGAGTAGCAGCAACCTGTTTGGGAACACGCAGCCGCAGGGAAGCCTATTCGCCAGCAACAACAACAACATGACGCAGCAGCAACAGCCGGCCGCGAGCAATCTGTTCGGCGCATCGACCGCGCAACCCACCACCAACACCATCGGCCTCTTCGGCTCCTCCCTGAATGCGCCCCAGCAAAACCAAAACACATCCAACTTCTTCGGCCGACCAACCGCCACCACCAACCAACCCCCCATGCAACAGAACCAGCAGCCCTCCATCTTCGGCATGTCCGCCATGCCCCCCTCCGCCCTCCCAACGACCCTCCTCTCCGCCTCCCACTTCCGCGCCTCCCAGCTCCCGCCCCCCTTCGCCGGCCGCTTGACCCTGGGCCAGCAATCAGCCCACCCGCCCGCCGCCCCTCCCCAAGGCGCGGTGAAACTCCACGCCCACGACCTGCGCAGCACGACCCGCTTCGCCGACTGCGTCCCCGAGGTGCAGTCCCAGTTCGAGACGGTCGACGCCATGATCTCGCGGCAGGAGCGCTTCTGCCGCGAGATCCAGGCCCTGCTCGGCACGCACGAGGCGGACCTGCTGTGCCTGGCGCCGAGTGTGGGGGTGGTGCGGGGGAAGGCGGAAGAAGTCGAGGCCGTGCTCGCCGGTGCGGCGATGGCGGTGGACCGCGCGAAGAGGGAGGGCAGGGGCGACGAGCGGGATTTCGGGCGCGCGAGGCGAGTGGGGGAGGTGCTGTTGCTGCCGGCGCAGGGGTATCGTGGTCCCGGGTTGGGCGGGAGTGCGACGACGAATCTGTACGGTCGCCCGCTGCCTGTAGCCGTCGCTGGAGGTGGTGGGGCGGCTAACGGGGCAGGGAGCGGAGGGTTGGGCGAAGACGACTACGACACGGACCTGATCGGGAACTACTTCCTCCCGCTCACGAAGACCCTGCACTCCACCCTCGACACCTACACCGCCCAGCTGGGCCACATTGAGGCGCACCTCCGCGTCGTCGAGGACGCGGCCGTGGCGCAGGCGCAGAAGCTGGCGCGCCGACGCGCGGGCGTGTCGGGCGGCGGGAAAGGTGGCGGTGGCGGTGGCGGTACGGACGAGACGGTGCGCGAGCTGGCCGAGACGCTGGCGGGGTTCGAGGGGAGTTTGGTCGGAGTTGCGGGTGTGGTGGGGGAGTGCCGGGTTGGGGTTGAGGGGTTGGTTTTGGGAAGGCTGGGGGAGAGGGTCGCGGGGGGTGCTGGGGGCAGGGGCGGGGGGAGGGGTTGGTGAGGGCATGGTGAGGGGAACAGTGGGTTGATTGGGCTGGCGATGCTGCGGGTACGTCCAAGGAAGGCATTGCCTGGGCGCGGATGCGGACATCGATGGTACGTGTAGTCAAGGTTGCGCAGGTCGAGGAAGCTTTGGGGCGGGTGCAGTCGCCACACTATCCGCTGCTATCACGGCTACAGCCAGCCGCAGCTTCTTGCCTTCCAATCCGTTTCGCTCCGTCTTCCTGAAGGTGTCACGTACTGCCGAGGCCGGAATATGCTCCTCGCATCGGCACTATTGCGATGCCCAAGAGCTGGCCGTTCCCGACCTCCTTCGTGTCTGAAGCTTGCTCCGTGGCGCATCGAGGATCTGCCCGCGCCTGCAATCCGCGCTGCGTACAGGGGCTCAGCTCATGACCACACAGCAGCACACCACCCACCGGCGACCCGACCTCCCTCGCGTCCCGCCCTCTGGCCCAGGGACTTCACTGTCCGCCACGCTCCCGCCATCGCGGCTCTGGCGCCAGAAATGCGCGAGCGCCTCCTCAACAGTCTTCCCGGGAACACCGCCCCGCGGCATCCCTGCGAGGGGATCCGGGCGGATCTGGCAGGTGGAGGGCTGCGCCGGCTGCGTGGCCAACATCTTGCGCCAGCTCTCCGCGGCTGGGCGCCCCGCCTCAGGTCGGTTTGGGGAGGGGGATGGAGAGGGGAGTCCTGGCTCGGCGCGCTGGCCTGCGCGGAGCGTGGTCTCGGGTAACGACAGCGACGGGGGAATGACTGGCGCGTCTTCGCCTTCCACGCGTGCGAGCAGCAGTAGGAAGGGATTCAGGTGGTGTTCGTGCCTCCGGGGGTGTGTGTCGTAGAACCGCTTGGCTCGCGCCGCGTCCATCTTACAGCGGAAGTCGATGCAGCGATCCTCGGTGCAGTGGTACTTGCTGCCGGCCGGGATGGACTTGAGGAAGAGCTTCTGCTGCAGCTTGCTGGAGCCAGCGATCGTCGCTTGGAAAGTCCTGTCCACCCGCTGACTGAGGGGCACACTGCGCATGTCGAGGAGCATGAGGATGCTTTCCAGGAGCTCGAAGGTCGCCGCGACGGCTGCGCCAGGGTTGTCGGAGTCCGCCATCGTGGTGCGCGATGTTCGTGTCAGGGTGATGTGAGGAGGGAACGCAGCGGCAGATATATGTAGTCAAGCTGAGCGACCCACGTGTTAGGTGCTCGACGCTAGGGACGTCACACGACCAGGTATCCGAATTTGGAAGTTGCGCACCGCGTTTGTTGCCACTTCCAGAGAACCAGGGCAGGAATTGGTGAATGATGACTGGTCCTATCAAGCCTCGCATGCACTCGGGCTCGGCGACATCAGTACGCTAGCCACGGGTAGGCCAAGTGCAAAAATTGCGCCCTCAAGCTCGTCTCGAGCATAACGACCGAGCGCTCCGATCCCAAACTTCATCCCCTCAATCAACAAACTTCAGCAACGACTTCTCCGCCCTCCACCTCATCTCGCGCTTCTCCGCCACAATCGCACCCATGAGCGCTTCAAATCGCTTCCCCCGCACCCCGTGCTCCATCTCGGCCTGCATGCGCGCGAGTCGCTGCACGCCGACCGCCAGCCACTCCATCTGCCTCAGCATGTCGACCTCGCGCCGCTCCACCACAAGCGGCTGTCCCGGCCGCCTCAGGCGCCGCAGATGCGCGCCCAGACGGGGATTGTGGCGCGGGGGCGGCGCGACGTAGCGCCATTCGAGCTCGCGCAGCTGGTCGTCGAGCGAAGGTGCTGCTGCCGTTGCATCGGCGATGCGGGGCGCGCGGCGGAGCGCGGGCACGAAGGCGCGGGGGTACTCGGGGAAGTGGAGCTTCCAGGTCAGGGTGATGACTTGGTACTTCAGCCTGCTCTTGCCCTCGTACGGGTCGAACGTCTCGTTGTCGAGGTTGGCCGGGCCGTCCCAGGTGAATCTCTCCTCCGCGTCGCTGAGCACGAACTGCGTTTTGGTCGGCTCGCCATCCACCAAGTGCGTCTCGAACTCCCGGCTCTCGAGGCGCTTGAGACGCTCCACGATGGGAAGCAGTTGGTCGAGCTTGTAGTCCAGCGTCTCGAGCTCAAGCCTGAAGACGTGCGTGCCCCTCAGATCGGGCGAGTTCAGTATCGCCTCCACCCAGCTATACTGCAGATGCAGGGGCTCGTCAGACTCCCAGTTCCACCAGTCGGTGTGTCGCAACGTCACATGCAGCATCCTCGGCTGGAAATCGCCGGGTTCGGGTGACGTCCTCAAGAAGTATCTCCTTAGACGTCCAGCGCCGGGAGTGAGGCCTTCGATAAGATACATCTGCACGTAAAGACGGAGGTGGCCGAAGTTCTGCCAGTTGTGCGGCGTCAGTTGGCCCATCCACGCATGGTCGCGCTTGTCTGGCGCTGCGCGGTTGTAGTAGAAAGAGTGCTCAGCTTGCAGCATCGGCAGAGCGTTAGCTTCGAGCCACACCCGCCGGCAAGTGCGAAGCAGTGTTGTATCTGTTTTGAAGCATGCGGTATGGCCGGGCCGGTAGTAGTATGCGTTCTCCTCGAACTTGGCGTTGGGGTCTTCGAAGGGCGCAGTTGCGAAAGCCCAGATCAGATCTCGGACTTCTCGCGGCAGCATGGCGAAGAGAGGCGATGCAGACTGGTCGTCAAATCTGCCGCATGCATCGTTCTCGTCGGAGTCGATGCCAATGCGTCGACAGGTCAGCTCCTCGAGCCTGGTCATGGCGTTCGTCTCCGAGGTAGGGTCTGTAGTCATGATGGCTGATGGACCAGGAGATCACCCGGTATCAGAAATATCCAGCTCTTGTCGACGATTTCATTCGGTAGTGGGCCTGAGGAAGCGAGAGGACGAAGGGACAACGACTGAATCATATATGTAGCATCGGGAATCCTGAGTCAGACAGGGCGTACTTAGGCAACTAGGGGGGCTCGGTAGGCAGCAGCGCTCCGCCTTGGACGTGCGTCTGCCGTTCAGCCCGAGTCAATCTACTGGTGTGCAGTTGCTGGCTCCACGAGAGGTCGAGCAGGTGCGGTGCGGTTGACGAGGCTGGCGCAGCTGAGAGAGTTCATGTAGAGGCTGATGAAGGAGCGCCAGGGGAGCTTCCTTTGTGCCAAGTGAAAAAGTGGGTCCGCTCCGGCCTCCTCGACCTCGTCTGCTCCCTGATGTCCACTCTTCCCGCACCGATCGACCCCCCCAAGCCGCCAGCATCCATGGAGCAGCGCCTTGGTCCTGTCCACCCAGCAAGGTCTCCTCGATCCCAGCTCACGTCACGTGTATGGGTCCTCTGACGAGCGATCATGGCCGACGGACTGCTGGACATTGGCTTGGTATCCGGGCGGCCGTCACTCGATGGCCGACAGTCAATTGCGGCAGCAGCAGTGGGAGTATATCACCTGAGTCCGAGGACTAGCTGCAATTTGATCGTGTCTTGCTCAAGGTGGCGCTTCAAACAGACCCGTGGGAACGCGGCAATAGATGTAGGCCATAGTAAACGTGACATTGGATCGATCCAGAAGCCCATACCAACAACGAAATCATGTGAAGTCATTCAGTGGGCGCAATTTTTCCTTTGACGTGGGACTGATGCAACCCAACGTAGATCACGAAGTCATCAGAGACATGAAACACTCTGCCGATTCACACGCGCGACCGACTGAAAACACGCTCCGGACCTTCCACTGCACATCAACAATACCTTCAGTCAACCTCCCGCGGCATCATCGACATGCAGCCAGCGCCTCCACGCCAGGCCGCGCCGCTTCCAGCGACCGAGTCGACGCCGCTCCTGGAATCCAAGGCCAACGGGTCAGATCACCCACAGCGCTCGAGCAGCAACACCATGATTTCCGGCACGATCAACTCTTATGGCACAACGAAGCGTCCTGCTCCGCCTTCCGGAAGAGCATCCAACTCGACAAGCCCAAGGCCCGCCCTAATCCGCTCAGCAACCACAATGACGGCAGCCGCCGTGCAGACAACGTCTCCGACCGCAACAACTCCCACGCCCGTCATGTCCAGGCCGATCGCCACTCGCTCAGCAGCCGACCTGACCGCGGCGGCGCGTGCCGCCTTATCCCGAACTTCCACCACCGCTCCACCCACCCGGCCCTCCCTCCTCCGCCGCGCCACCGACCTCCTCGACCTCAACCCCACCACATCGTACACCCACCGCAACGCGCCCGACACCCCGAGCCACTGGACCGACCACGCCCACCGCTCCGCCCTGCTCGCGATCTGGGACACCGTGCACGCCGCTGCCCCGACGGCGAAGTCGCTAATAGCGCAAGTCGTGGAGACAGAGAAGCGAATGCTGCTCTGCTATGCGGAGTTGGGGGAGGGCGAAGCGCCGCTGGCGAGAAGCTGGGTCGAGTACGTGTTGGGCGTGTCGCTGCGTCAGCCCTTCTGCACGGCGGAGCGGATGGGGAGGTACGAGATGCTGGCGGGGAGTGCGGGGGGCAGGCTGAACTGGGGGCCGTGGTGATGGTCGATGGACGGGTCGTATAGAGGCTAGAGAAAGGAAAAGTTTGTCGTTCTTCGTCTTGCTCGGAGGTATGGCTACCGAGATAGTACAAATCTCGGACTGGTGCGCAGTGGTGTCAGCGATGTACCATTGTCCGGACGGTATCACTGCGCCAGAATGAGAGACGATTTTACGAGCGACAACTCTCCGGCCGTGCCGTCATCGCATCAGAGAAGCCACGTGATGACAATTACATGATTCCGCCACTGCCCGCCGTAGCCATCGAGATCATACGGCATGCCGTCGTGATGTGCATCCGTGCAAGTTGTGTACACATACAGTATGCACCCCGAACAGTGCTACATCGTAAGAGCCGGTCAAGATCCTTCCAAGCTGTGATGCTGCACCTCACAATCCATCCGCCGAGTCTGAGTCTGCCCTGCAATCCCACCTTCGTCACGAGCGCTCACGGCCCCGCTACTAGTGGAAGTACCCATACGGATCGTACCTGCAGTGCCTGCACACCTTGCACGGGTCGATCTTGTCGATTTGATTGTCGATGTCGTCGTAGTCGCCGTAGCCCGTTCGACTTGCGATGTTGTGGCGCCAATCCCCGCCCCAGGCCGGGTCCTGATACCTTGCGAGCACTGCGCCAAGTCAGTGAGCGCTGCGCTGGAGGGGGAGAGAGTGGCGACATACGCTTCTGATGATACAGATGCTGCTCTGCTTTCGCAGGATCATTCAGGGCATCCATATGGAACCGGACCTTCAGATCCATGTGGAGCTGGCGAAGCCGCCGGTCCTTCCGCTCCGCAAGCCTTCTGTGCTTCTCCTTCATGTGGCCGTTGATGTCAGCGCCGTGAACGAGGCGGGCTATCATCCTGACATCCTTCCGGTAGAATCTGTACGAAACGCACACCCCTAACGGATAGCCCAGGCCAGCGATGTGGGACCCGTAGGTGATGGCTGGGAGGTATCTGTGCTTCGAGCGTGGACCGGGCTTGCGCGTCTTGAGCAGCATGTAGTCGCGAAGATCGTAGTCGCGAAGTGCTTCCGTCAGCTGCTGGACAGTCGTCAGCAGCGGTACCGTGCGTGCATTTGTGAACATGGCATACGATGGTATCAGCGAAGGCATCATCCTCACACCATCGATGACAGGCAACGCCTGAAGCCATCGTAGCGCGGCGTTTGGTCCGCTCATGACATGCAATGCAGTGGGCCTGGAGGTACTGCACGAGTTCTGCTCGGTAGCAGCGAGTGTCCACGGGTGATTTCGCCCGCAGGCGCGCTGATCGACGACACTTGGCGTCCTTCTCTGACCGTGTGACATGACGGTAGTCGTCCTTCTTTCGGAGCAGTTCGCGACGGCTAAAGCTCTCCACATGGGCGCGGAAGAGCCTGGACATGCAGGCGAGGGAGAGGAGCACATGTGGCGGATTCTTGTAGCCTGTGCCATGCGCGCGCGCCTTGACGCCGCGTTCGGGATCGTGGTCCAGGACGAGGTAGGATAGCACCTGGTCGAGCGTCTCCGAGGGTAGCGTGCTGATGAAGCTCAGCTCCTCATCGACGGGTGTGTCGAAGGTGTAGAAGTCTTCCTTGCCGCGGACAACCTTCTCGGTGGCAATGATGTCCGGGTCGCCTCGCTTGCGCTGACCGTTCTTCGTGCGTCCTCTCGCCATATCGAAACGTGGTCGTGATCGGAGTCGATATCGTCGGTACAGAATTAAAGTCGAAGGTGTGGAAGTGAAGTGGAAGGTGGTCTCTAGGCTGCAGGCAGCCATCGCGCGAAGAGCGCGCCAAAACGCGTTCTCCTGCGCATGTCAACTCGGGCTACTCTCTCGTCTCGAAGAAGCGGCGGCCTGTCAGGGGTCGACCTGTTCGACACACAAACAACTTGGCTGATGGGCAGCACGAAAGTCGGAATACAACATGACGCCGACGCTGAGCCGTCCCACAAAGGTCGTCCGACGTGGAAGGAACGACAGAAACGCCTGGAAACGACGACCCTGCTGGCGCCAACCAAAGTTGCAAGAGCCTCACCGCCTGCCCTACTTCTTGGACTTCTTCTTCTTGCTCGGCCGTCTTTCTTGCCGCTGCTGCCCAAGATCCGGATCAAGACTCTCCCCCTCCGCATCCTCCGCATCCTGCTCCTCATCCAGGATGCCCAACGCAGCCCTTGCCCGCGCCCCGCCCCGCTTCTGCAGCTCTCCAGTCACGCCGCGCAGGGCCATGGGGACCTCCTTGCCCATCTTCAGGTACCCCAGCTTGAGGTTCCGCGCCTTGTCCTTCAGCTGGACCTGGTTGCGATCCTTGAGCACCTCGCTGACCGAGCCGCCCCGGCCGTAGAGCGCCAGGATCTGCGACCAGTGGGGCCCATTCACCTTCTCCAACCCGGACACCAGTGCATCCTCTTCCGGTTTTGTCCAGGACTGCCGAATCGTTGACGATGGCGCACTCGACTTCTTCTCGCCGGAGCTGGGCTGTTGTGTAGGCGGCGGTACGCTCTGTCCCGCATTATTCTTTGCCGAGCCAGCGAGCGTGTCTTGAGCACCATGTGCGCCGTTGGCCCCCTTCCTGTCGCTGCCGCCGATTGTAGCCTGGGAGCGCACAGGCGCATTCATTATCCCGTCGACGTTCTTGCTGATGCATGACGAGAACTCCCGCACAAAGTCACCCCATTGATACTTCTTCGGCAGCTCCGTGACCGCCTCGTCCGTTGACGGCTCAGCGAGAAGGTAGCTCTTGCGTGCCCTGCAGCGATCGAGGAAGTCTTGCTCGCTTGGCGAGAGACTTGGAGCGTCCGGGTGTCTCGTCAAAATCAGTGCGTCCAGGTCGGGCGGGAAGAGCTCATCGAGCATCGCCTGCGGACTGCCATCGATGTTCATTATGGCGGAGATGTAGGTCTGCGTCTTCAGCTCTAGGTAGATCGCACCCTGCCATTTGAGCAGTCGATGGCCGGACGGCACGAAGGTCTCCATGAAGTACTCATTGAGGTGGAAGAAGCTGACGTCGTGTGCACCTAGGATGCTGGACACGAAGGTGGCGATGTTGGCCTTGCGAATCAGCTCCTGCTGTGTCGGCTGGAACATCTGGATGGCGATGGCGTCGATGAAGGGCGTCTCGCGGCTGTAGACCTTCCGTGTTTGGTCGAAGAGGTTCTTGAGCGTCATGTAGGCTTGTGCTTCTTCATTGTCGTTGCCGCGCATCAAGTCTTGGATCTGAGGGTAGTTTGCTTTGGCGATGGTGTGGATCAATTGTGTAGCCTAGACGAGGCCCCTGTCAGCTCGCGTTCATGGCGGTGCAATTGCCACACAGCTCCGATTTGCCTTCCTGCTGCCGTGGCATAAGGAATGTCCTACTGTCAACTCGGCCGACTGCCGGGAGCCAGCTTGTGACAGCCGCCCGGCGTTCAACGTGATGCTGTCCGTGGTGCACAGCTTCTTGAACCTGCGAAGAGCGTGAAGCTCCCGTGGTATGTTCACGGAATGAACCGATGGAAAACGAATCGGAACGCTCTCTCCTGGCTCCTCGGGGATTAGAGCATTGGGATACATACCAAGTTGTCTAAGATCGGCAGGCTCTGCAGCTTGAGGTGCATACTTGCGTCGTCTAAATAGAACGCAGAGCCGGCTGTCGATGCTATCGCGTCAGGACGCACTTGATCTGCGTAGGCATACTGAGTGTTCACGTCGCTTTGCGAGTAGTTCGGATAGCTCCCGATCGCAGAAGCATCGTAGACACCAGATTGCTCGTTCGTCGGGTTCGTCGGGAAGAAGGGCATGTCGGCGGACGCCCCTATATCAGTATTGTAGCCTGCTGTGTTGTTGAAGGTGGTGCCGTGCACGGGCGGCCATGGCGACGTGTACGTGAGTGGGTCGGTGGCCTGATAGAAGTAGGGCTGGCTGTAGGACGCCACATCGGGGTACGTCGACGCGCCAGAGCTCCAGACCTGGGAGGAGGAGGGAGCTGGAGGGAGTTCTGATGAGCTGTCGGCGGCACCCACAGCGCCGCCGTGAAATGCTCCGTGCTGTACAGGGTGCACATAGGGTTCATGAGGCTGCTGCTGCGCTCCTTCCCAGGAGGGGTCGGCCTCCTCTAACCGCCGCCGCTTGGCCATTCTTTGGTATTCGCCAAAGGAGCCATCGCCGACCAAGCCCTGGGCATAGTTTGATACGACTGCGCGAGACCGTCAGCTCACGCTGAATGGTAAGGGCGCGGAGTCCCGTGGCGTCCGCCCGCATTGCTGCTGAAGCGCCCTCTCGAATGGCCGACGTGTGCGACTGTAACACCTACCCGCGGACTGCATCACTGATCCTTCCTGCTTGCCCCCGGGAATGCCCTAACTTCCATGCCGTGGCGTCCGTGACGAGTCGTCTATCGCAGCTATCCACGCGAGCCAGACTTGGCAGCACACAATTGATTGTATAGCGTCGCATCCGGTGCAGAATAGTTGCCACGAGGATGTCACCCTACATGTAGCGGTCGTGTTGTGCAGTCGAGAGAGGAGCGCGAGGGAGCCGCGTATTAGTCAGTGCAGGTGGAGGTGTCCGCGCGGACCTGCCCGCTGTCATGCGCTCCCTCCGTACGGAGGTAGGCCGGACGACTCCATGCACCGTATCGCCGTTCGATCAAACATTCATTCGAGCACATGCCGCTAGGACACCACAAATCTGGTGCCGCAGCGCCTAGGCTTATCGGGCATCTGCATCGTACTGCACAACAGGTCGAGCAAATCGCTTCATCGCTCCGTAGTTCGTGCTGGTTCGCCGGCGTCACTGTCCACTGTTGACAGCCCGTCCACCTCATGAAATTCTATACTTCAACTCGGATACTGCAGCTGACATGGATCCGACGCGGATCGGGAAGAACCCCATCGCCACAATGTCCGACCTGGGCTCTCCGGGTCTTCGACCTCAAGCTGCATGTACAACGAGCGCCTTCGCTGTTCATCTACGCCCTGGGAGGCCATGAGGAAGCTGCAAACACGGCGTTGATTGACTTAAGTGACGTCCTGGCATGGGACTGCTCTGTACGACTTCGTGCGAGCATCGTTGCTCTCCCAATCACGAAAGCTAGTTCAAGACATGCCCGGCAGCATGGCCTCCGCTCTCTCACTACCCAGAGCCACCCTTCGACGGCTGCCTCGTGAGCTCGAGCCAGGCTGACCGGCTCAAAGAAGCCTCAACCAGGATCAACACCGATCCGCGAACCCACCGCTTCACAAGCTCGACCTCTTCGCCTGCCTCCCTGCGAGCTCACCCTGCTCTGCCTCCGAATACGCAAAACGGTTCTGCAGAGTGTGCCCGCTGAAAGTCAAGCGGTCGCAATACGTGCACACCTTGCCATCTGTCGAATCGACACCGTGTGCCTTCTTGCCCACGAGGTAGGCGCTGTCTTCGCCCACCCACGGCACCAAGCAACGCTGGCAGAACCGGAAGCAGCAAGCATTGCACTTGACGAAGCCGCATCCGCCACCGTCATCAAGCATCCAGTATACCTGGCAATTCGGGCAGCTCTTGATGGCGTCCTTTTTCATGGTGCGCCCGCTGCGCTGCTGGACTGGTTACGGTTTTTCCAGCATACCGGTGCGAGCTTGGTAGTCTTCGCAGGCCTCGCCCAAGTGCTCTGGACGGTCACATACGACGCAGGTGGCGAAGTCGCAGAACTTGCAGGCGAAGACTCGACCGTCCGCGTCGGGCTCGTGGTCTTGGAGCACGAAGCAGTAGGCGCTGTTACGCTTGCTGCGCTGCGGCGAGCCGTTGGGATGGGCGATGCGACTGGCCGCGCACCGGTCCTGGCATGTCTGCTTGAAGCGATGCTGGATCTTCATCTCATGCCTGCTCTCCGGTCAGCCGAAGACTCGTCAGCGGACTGCGCTTCGTGCGGGCACACCTCTCGGCCGTATGCTCTCTCGCCAACCGCTTGATCTCGGCCCCCGGCATGGTGCTGTCGCAGAACATGCACTGGATGTCGTCCTCGGCCTGCGACTCCTCCACCGCCATGCTCAGGTACGCTTCCCAGCACTCCCCGCATGCTCTCTCCACGCTGGCATAGTGGGGCGAGGAGCACGAGGTCGGTGAAGTCTTGAGCACTGCGGGCTTGGTGTTGCAGATGGTGCAATGCTTGGATGACCTGGCGATCTTGGCTTTCTTGCTGGCGGTGCTGTCGAGCGCGCAGAATGAGCGCTTGCCCATGATCGATGTCGATGTGGTAAGCGAAGAGGTGTCGAGAGGTTGTGTGTCCGCAGAGTTCCGTAGGGGAAGGTGACCAAGCAGTCGTGGCTTATGTGTAGGTGTGAGAGAAGACGATGAGTTCGATGGCCGAGAGCAAGGTAATCGACGATCCAGTTGCATCACTTTGCTTGATACCTCACTCTGTCTGCTCTGCATCTGGCAGGCCTCATCTTCACTTCAACCGTTTCCTTCGTCTCTTATCATTCGATCCTTCACCAGTCTTCGATTTTCATTCATCTCTCCTCACTGGATCATAACTGAGCTCGACAAAGCAATTTCAGTCCGCGTGCACACCTCTCTTCACAGTTCCATCATCGGACCATCACCGATCTCATCAGAGCCCTCCCACATCTCACTCGGCTTGTTCTTTCTGCACTGCTACAAGAAGCAGCCTCCTAGCTCTGCTGTTCCAACACTTGGCCAAGCTCTCGCATCAACCACCCAAGCAGGCTCCAATAATATCTGGACTACCACACCCACCTCAACGGCCTTTCTGGCGTCATATACGATGACATACGCCAAGTCAACTTTGTTCGTGGCCCTTGAGGGCACACCTCACGGTACCACGTCCACAGCAGCTAGCGAAGCAGGGCCATCGACTCTCCGCCAAACGACTGTTCCGCGGAAGCGTACCCAAGCCGACGCGGAGGCCGGACCAACCACCGCTGGAGATGCCAAAGCAACTCCCAGTGTGGCCCCTACGCCATCGGTAGTCGGAACACTGGCCGCACACAGTCACCAAGCGCCCATCCCCGCAGGCGCCGAAATCGTCGACCTGACGGCTGAGGTGACGTGGATCCCTTCGCTCAACCAATTCACCAAGCCCGAGGACATCTTCAACACGATCAGAGAGCGCTATAGCCACGAATTCATCAACGCCGCCAAGCTCGTCGTGGGCAAAGCCGGCGGCAGAGAGCACAACCTCAACAAGGACATCTACGAGACTGGCAACGCTATTGCTAGGATCGAGGACCGCAAGCACTTCGAGGAGCGGAGCCGCAGGGCTTGGCCTAGGCTCCTAGGCAATGCGAAGAGGGTGCTGGAGGGCCATGTGGAGCAAGTCAGTGGGTGGGGGGATTTGGTGAAGACGAGGAAGGAGCAGGGCCTCGTGGGCCAGATTGTGGTGGACCGTGAGGAGCGGCTGGAGAAGATGGAAGGGGTGATTGAGAGGACGAAGGCCTTGGTGGCGGACTATGTGAAGCATGGCAGATGCGTTGAGTAGCACGATGGATGCGAGGTAGGAGACATCCGAGGACACGATCGTGGGTTGAACATGCTACTTGGACTTTTGGGATAATCGGGTGGCGGCGGAAAGGATGGGATTGGCAAAGCGGATCCGGCCTCGAGGCGTAGCGATGCAAGCACGCTGGCCGTAGTCAGACGGGATCAACATCACAGCCTCAACCGAGCAATTGGGGGTTTCCATTGACCGAGCTCCCACCTGCAGTCTACTCTGGCACGTGCCTGGTGAGCGCCACAGTCCCTGATTAGCATGTGACTTGCGGCGCAGCACAGGGTCCAGGCATGCGGTTGCCACCTGCCCCATCGTCATCACCCATACAATCCCAAGTGCCACTCACAGCTATTAAACCACACCCACTACATACATACACATCACAAACATGGCTTCGACTATCGACATGGAGAAGCAACCTCTACTGGAAGACGGCACCACCGCCGCCACCGACCCCGAGCCCACACTCGCCGAGCTCCAACAGAACATCTTCACCGCGCAACGTGCCTACATCAAGGCCTGGTCGCGCTCGACGTCGGGCAAATGGCACCGCCGCATCATGTACGGCGTCACGGCCTTCCTGCTCCTCATCGCTGTCGCGTGCATGGCCTTCATCGTCACGGATGCGTTGGACGAGGAGGCGCACCCGTACCCGGGGCGGGTGCCGCTGGAGGCGCACATCATGAGTAAATGCCCGGACGCGCGGGACTGCCTACACGATCTGATCCTGCCGGCGATGATGAATGTGTCGCGGAAGGTGGACTTTAAGCTGTCGTTCATCGGGAGGTGAGCAGACTCCCAACCCGTGCGTGGGGTGGCGAACGCTGATCTCGGTTTCGCTGCAGCACTGATGACGCCACCGACGGCGTCCTCTGCAAGCACGGCCCCTCGGAGTGCCTGGGCGACATCCTCGAGCTCTGCGCCGCGCACCTATACCCGGACCCGCAGACCTACCTGGGCTTCACCATGTGCTTGGCCAAGTCCTACCCGGCCATCCCCGACCGCCTCCTGATCGAGGACTGCGCGCTCGAGCACGGCCTCGCGATGCAGCGGCTCAACGCCTGCGCGGCCGACGACGAGGGGTCCATGGGCCACGAGCTGCTGAAGGCCAGTTTCAACCGCAGCATGACGGCGGGCGTGAGCAAGAGTTGTACGGTCAGATTGGACGGGGAGTCGTGGTGCGTGAGGGACAATGGGACGTGGGTGGATTGCAAGGGCGGGAGTATGGCGAGGGATCTCGTGCGGGATGTGCTGGCGATTGATAAGGGGAACTGGGAGAGGTACAATGCCTAGGCGGTTTAGGACTTGCTGCTGTGAGCTCAGATTGTTATGGTGTAATGATTCCGACGGTCTCATCACGCTGCTCGGACATGCTGCGTGAGCTTTGCCCCCGTATGTGCCTTGGGGTCGCCAACTCAGTCTCCAGGATAGGCTGCGCATGGCGAGGCATGTCCAGGCTCCCGGCGCCACCCACCTGCTCGCCAGCTGCTCTTTGTGACCTGCCAGACGATGGCTTCGTGGCTTCGAAGCCTCGCAACTTCCTGCTGCATATCCGTACACAGCATATGCTTCCCCCAGCTCTGCTCCGTCACCGCCCATACATCCCCACGCCGTCCATACTCGCTGACCCTCCGGACCTCCACCTCTCCCGCCCCTCCAACAGCGCCTTGGCCTGCTCCCGCATCCGCACCCTCCGCTCCTGCGACACTGCAAGCGCATCACTCGTACTCCCCATCCGCTCCTGGTGCGCCTCCTGCTCCTCCCCCGCCGCCCAATTCTCCGCCTTATTCCACGCCTTGAAGTCCTCCGGCTCGGCGGGCCACACAAAGGGCCGCTCCAGCTCGACCGTCATGCGCTTCGTCGCGCGCGGGCGGTGCCAGCGCTTGTACTGTGGCCGGGCCGGCTCGCGGACTTGGCCCTGCCGGATCCGAGCTTGCTGGACGTAGGAGCGGATGCTGGCGCCGATGCGCAGGGCGTAGGCGTGGTGGAGGTAGTCGCGCAGGTCGAGCTTGGAGAACCAGAGGGGGACGAGGAAGGTGGCGCTGGTGGCGGGTTGGGAGGGGGTGCGTTTGAGGACGACGGCGAAGTTGGGGCTGGTGGGGATGGTCAGGGGGGGTCAGAGGGGAGATGGCGGTCGAAGCTACTTACAGGTAGATCTCCTTCAGGCCCACCTTGAAGCTTGCTTGGGTGGCTTGGGTGGCCATTGCGGCCTGGTGGTTGTGCGGCCTCGGCCAGGAAAGGGTGACGCTGCTTGAGACAAGTCTGGCGTTGGCGAATAGCTTCCGAGTGGCAGATTCACCTCGCCGAGTCGTGTTGGTCTCAATGAGTAATGTGATATCGCTGCTGGCGCATGCGGAGTTTCCACCGGACTCCCGAGCATGAGTGGACCTTCAATGTTAAAAGTGGTGAGACGATCGGCCAAGACCTCCGCATAAGCGACCCCAGACGACACCTTGACAGACTTCACGGTCCAGACTCGTGTGACTGCAAGAGTGTAGAAGCGACAGTTCCAGGAGCAGAAGACCGGCGCTGGCTTGTCCACCAGACATCGACGACATGAGAATACCAGGATTCGCGTTCTAGCCGTAAAGCGGCGCCTTCGGGGGAACAACACCTTGACTTTTGATCTGTCTGGACGTTTACCCATGGCTACCGGACTAGACGGCTGCTCCGACAGCAAAGAGGATTCAGCAATGGACGGCCTATTGAACGCGCGGAGACCGAGCAGTATCACCGTCGCCATCGACCCCGTCGCGCTCGTCGTGACCGAATGCATCACCGTCACGAGCGCCATGCGCAAGCATGCCCGCTGGGCCCACTCCTCCATCTCCTCCATCCTCGGCGCCTCCGCGAGCCCGCGACCGCCAACAGCGGATGCTCGGGCGACGAATGGCGACCGGACGCGCGCGAGCAGCAAGATCGACCTGATCGACGACGACGGCACGCTCACGTCGCGATGGGGTCTACGGGGGAAGAAGGGGCAGAGCATGCAGGACAACCCGCTCATGAGCGCGTTCGCGAGGCTGCGGGCGGATTTGAAGGGGTGCAGGGATATCCAGGAGTTCGATACGCCGAGCTTGCTGCAGCCGTTTCTGCAGGTCATCCGGAGTTCGAGTACGACGGCGCCGATCACGAGTCTGGCGCTCATAGCCATTACGAAGATGCTGGCGTACCACATCATTAATACGGAGAGTCCCAACTTCAGCCAAGGCATGCAGCTGCTGGCTTCGACGGTGACGAACTGCCGCTTCGAAGGCGACAACAGCCCGAGCGACGAAGTCGTCTTCCTGCGCATCCTCAAGCTGATGGAGGACATGATCTGCGGTCTCTCGGGCGAGGTCCTCGGCGACGCCAGCGTCTGCGAGATGATGACCTGCGCCCTCTCCATCTGCTGCCACCTGCGCATGAGTGAGGTGCTGCGGCGCAGCGCTGAGATCAGCATGGTGACCATGTGCCAGACCATCTTCTCCCGGCTCAAGTCCCTCGAGATGGAGCTGGGCGAGGGCGGCGAGGAGCTCGAGCAGGTTTTCTCGCAGCAGGATATGGACGCTGCCAAGATCGACTCGAATCCGGATGGGGAGCACGGGCCGGCGGCTATGCAGCAGACGAAGACTAGTCTTGAGGTGCCTGGGGCCAGTGGTCAAGAGCGGCCCTCTATGGATGTTGCGCATGACAAGATCGATCTGCTGAAGGCGCCTGCGGACGACGGGAAGGAGACCAGGCCATATGGACTGCCGTCAATACGAGAGCTCTTCCGCGTCCTAGCCGACCTTCTAGATCCACACGACAAGCAACGAACAGACACCCTCCGAGTAATGGCGCTGCGCATAGTCAACGTCGCGCTCGAGGTTGCGGGGCCCAGCATCGCGAACCACCCGAGCCTAGCCTCCCTGGCCAAGGACACGTTATGCCGGAACCTGTTCCAGCTCGTGCGCTCCGAGAATATCGCCATCCTACACGAGTCGCTGCGCGTGGCCGGCACCCTGCTAGCGACATGCCGGAGTGTGCTGAAGCTGCAGCAGGAGCTGTTCCTGTCATACGTCGTCGCTTGCTTGCACCCTAGAGTCCCGATCCCGGATGAGCCGAGTATCGATCCCTCGCTGTACCAGGGCGTGCCGCAGGCGCCCGCGCTCGTCAAGCCTCTACCCGCGCAAGGGACAAATAGCGGACGCTCGACGCCTGTCCCGGTCAAAGATCGGCAGAGATTGGGGATGGAGGGCGGGTCGCGGAAGCCCGACGCCCGGGAAGCCATGGTCGAGTCGGTGGGCGGGCTGGTGCGCATCCCCAGTTTCATGGTCGAGCTCTTCGTCAACTACGACTGCGAGATCGATCGCAGTGATCTGTGCACGGACATGGTGGGCCTGCTGGCGCGGAACGCGTTCCCGGACTCGGCGACGTGGAGTACTACGAATGTGCCGCCGCTGTGTCTCGATAGCCTGCTGGGTTATGTGCAGTTCATCTCGGATCGCCTGGGAGCTGAGCCGCGGACGGCTGGACTGCCGGATCGGGAGAAGTTGCGCGAGCAGAGGCATCGGAAGAGAGTCATTATCCGCGGCGCCACGAAGTTCAACGAGAGTCCGAAGGGTGGGATCGCTTTCCTCGCCGCGCAAGGCATCATCGACGACCCGAACAACCCGCACTCGGTGACCAAGTTCCTCAAAAGCACGACGCGCATCAGCAAGCGCGTCCTGGGCGACTTCATCTCCAAGAAGGGCAACGAGGCCATCCTCGAGACCTTCATCGGCCTCTACAATTTCCGCGGCCTGCGCATCGACGAGGCCCTGCGCGACGTCCTCACCACCTTTCGCCTGCCCGGCGAGTCGGCCCTCATCGAGCGTATCGTCACGGTGCTGGCGGAGAAGTACTTCGCCGACGCCCGGCCCGCCGACGTCGCCGACACCGACGCCCTGTTCGTGCTGACGTACGCCATCATCATGCTGAACACGGACCAGTACAACCCGAACGTGAAAGCGCAGAACCGGATGAAGGTCGCGGATTTCGCGAAGAATCTGCGGGGCGTGAACGGCGGGAAGGATTTCGCGCCGGAGTATCTGCAGGCCATCTACGACGCGATCAAGGCGAATGAGATTGTGCTGCCGGAGGAGCACGACAACAAGCACGCGTTTGAGCACGCGTGGAAGGAGCTGCTCGTCAAAGCCCAGACGGCGGAAGACCTCGTAATCTGTGAGAATACGAATGTCTACGACGCGGACATGTTCGCCGCGACCTGGCGCCCCATCCTCGCGACGCTGAACTACGTCTTCGTCTCCGCGACCGAGGACGCCGTCTTCCAGCGCGTGATCGCGGGCTACCACCAGTGCGCGCGCATCGCCGCGGCGTACGGCCTCAGCGAGGGCCTGGACGCCATCATCGCGAGTCTGGCCAAGATCGGCGGGCTGGCGACCGAGGCGCCGCCGGAGACGGGGCTGAATACTGTGGTACAGGCGAGCGGGAAGAGCATCATGGTGAGTAAGTTTGCGGTAGACTTTGGCCGGGATCAAAAGGCGCAGCTGGCGACGCTGGTATTGTTTCGGGTGATCGGAGGGCACGAGGGGGCGATTCGGGACGGGTGGACGCAGGTCAGTACCCCTCTTCCCACGCGTGTATGTGTGCAGTCCGAGATGCTGACGTCCAGGGAAGATCGTCCGGATCATCATCAACCTCTTCATCAACTCACTGATCCCGACCTCCTTCACCTCCATCTCCCGCGACCTCGACCTCCCGCCCATCCCCCTGCAGTCCCCCGCGCAGGTCATCGAGCGCGGCGACAAAGTGGGCGAGGTCGGCCTCTTCAGCGCCTTCACGTCGTACGTCAGCAGCGTCATGAACGATGAGCCGCCCGAGCCGAACGATCTCGAGATCGAGGCGACGCTGTGCACGGTAGACTGCATCAACGCGTGCCGTTTCGAGGAGATCCTGGGGAATGTCTCCGAGCTGCCGGTGGAGTCGCTGGAGTCGCTGACCATGTCACTGCTGGCGCAACTGCCCGAGCAGGATTCGCCGCGGCTGATGACGGTCAAGACGGAGATGATTCCGGCCCCAACGCCGGTGAGGGCTAATGGGCACGCGAAGGGAGCGGTGCATGCGGATCCCGCGCCTGTATATGATCCGGCGGTCGTATATGTGCTGGAACTGGCGACAATCTTAGCGCTGCGGGACGAGGAGACCATCACGGCGTTGGGCGCGGACGTGGCGGATGCGCTGCAGGCCGTCATTCGGGACGTCGAGCATCTGCACCCAGTGGCGCTGAGCCGAACGGTGTTCTATCTGCTGGCTCTACTGCGGGCGAGCAACGATCACAAGTACATCCGCACCACTGTGGTGCTACATGCGATCTCGGCTTTCCGGCAGGATGTGCTGCGCGCGTGCGCACAGCCGATCCTCAAGGGCATCCAAGGATGTATTAGCGGTCCGGCGGAGCTGAAGAACGAGATGGCGACTTCGCCGGACTTCTGGGCGGTCATGCACGCGCTGCAGTCGCAGCCCGAGGCTGCACCACTGGTGTTTCAGATCGCGGAGATGATTGCCGATGGGCCGAATGCCACGATCACGGGGGATAACTATGAAGCTACGATTGCGCTGCTTAATGCGTTCGCAACAGCAGCCAGCGTAGGTGCACGACAAGAGCAGCTGCGCGATCAGGCGTCGCGACGCGGGCAGCATGCTCCACCGCCAGAGAAGAAGCCGGCGAAGAGCGACGTGGTCCTCCGCGGAGCCCGCGCCCTCACCATCGTCTCCCAGCTCGCCGGC
>JAWDJV010009678.1:0-22507 GCA_033119285.1 Teratosphaeriaceae sp. CCFEE 6253
AGTTGCGGCGCAGCATGATGAGGCCAGCAAAAGGCTGAGCATCGGGCTCCACTCGAAAGAGGGAACCTCACCTTCTTTGCAGCCTGTTCTTCGCCCAACAGGTATTGATCCACAATCATGCCCGTCTCTGAAGTATCAGATGATGCTCAGTTTCATGACAAGCGTGCATTGCGTCTCCAGTGGCCGGCAGGGTGGCGGAGAATCAGCATGCGGCGGCTGCTTCGCGCGAGAAGCCAGTCGAGAGGGGGCAAGTCTGCACGGGAGGGGAAAGACATGATGGCCTGATCCACTGGCCCAATGTAGATCGTTATCGAAGGTAGCCGCAGCGCGTGGTAGACTTTGACTTTGAGATCACCTTGCACTCTCTGCTGTTGCGCCTAGAGCTGCAGCAGCGGCGGCAATCATGTCACAGCAGTCAGCCTCCATGGCTATGCGGAGGGCCAAGTTCATGTTCTGATGATCTCCTCGCGCTCAATTCATCGTGCATGTAACGGGCCACCGGGCCGAAGCGGCAGCCATTGCGGAAGTGGCCGCGCGTGCATGAGCAGCTTGATTTCACTCATCGCGTCAACTGCACATGCGCTGCGAACGAGAGCGGCCGCCCACGAGACGACACCGCCGGACATCCGCATCGCCACCGCATCTCTACGCGCCAACCGACCAGATTACCCCATTGAACATTCACACACCCCACCACCTCACCTACACCAGGCAACAAACCCACGGACATTGTCCACCCTCGCCAATGCCGCGCTACAAGCGCACCGCCGACGAGGCCCAGCTCGACCTCCCCACCGCCCCGCAAGTCGCGCCGGAAGATGTCGAGCGGCTCACAAAGCTGCGCAATATGTGGGAGTTGGCGAGTCTCATGCAGTACATCTTCCTGTTTGGGCACATCGTCAAAGTCGACGATGATCTGGATATCGAGGTAAATGCCATCCCCGCCGCCGTATGAGACCTGATGGACGATGTACAAGTTCGCAATTGATGGATATTGATGGATTGGTGATGGCAGGACCTCGAAGCGGAGTGCTTGAAATCGGAGCCTTCCGCGAAGCTGGCACGCATCGGTCTCCAGCTCCTCAAATACGTGTCGTCGCACCGCGGCCTGACGTATGTACCCGGTCCCCTGCCCCGATGGTTATACTACATGGAGCTGATCGCAAGCAGCCCCGACATCTTCGACGAATACACGCGTAGGCAGTACGTCGCCAAGGCACCGCTCCGCAACCCCTTCGGCGAAGACGAAAAGCCGACTCCCTTCGCCTCGATGGACATATTCACGCGCATTCGAATCCTCCAGCAGCTGAGCATCTGGACGCTGGGCAACGTGGAACGGATACGGAGCATGATGCCGCAGGACGAAGACCACCTCAACTGGCGCATGGAGCCGCTGGGCTGGGATCGGGAGGACAATGCTTACTATGTGTTGGACGACAACCGGTTGTATCGACGTGCGGACGTGCTTGCGCGTCCGCTCACGCCGCCGCCTGCGCCGAAGGCAAAGGCGAAGAGCAAGGCGAAGAAGGTCAGCAAAAGCAAGGCGACGCGATCGAGCAAGCGACGGAAGGTGGAAGAGAGCGAAGATGAGGCGGAGGCAGTAGCGGATACTGAGGCTGGAGCGCAGGATGACACGACCATGGTCGATGCGGACGAAACACTCTCGCCCGCAGATGAAGAGTCCAGCTATGGCTTCACCCACAAGACTTGGTCCCTCGTCGCCATCACCCTCGACGAATACGACGACTTCCTCTCCAGCATCTTTCGCTCCCGCGACCCGAACGAGAAGCAGCTGCACAAACGCATCACGGACGACGTGCGCCCCATCATCGAGAGGCGCGAGGAGTCGCTGCGGGCGAAGCAGATGAAAAAGCTACGTGAGCTACAGAACGTGCAACTGATAGCGACGGCGAAGCGCTCGAGCCGGTTGGCTGGCAAGGCGGAGAAAGAGAAGGAGGAGAGGGACGCGAGGGAGGTCATAGAGAAGCGGGACCGGGACCTGCGGATGGCACACGAGGAGGAAGAGAGGCAAAGGGGCATTGAGGAAGGCCACGACTCAAGGCGCATGACCAGGGAGCAGAGAGTCAAGGAGAGAGAGGTGAAGCGCATCCTGCATGAAGAAGAGCTGCAAAAGATTCAGGAGGCGGAAGAGCGCGCTGCATCTGCCTCACAAGCCCCTCCCTCCGAAGCTGCGGACGCTGAGGCAGACCGCAAGCGTCTGTCCGCCCGTCAAGCGCAAACGCAGAAGGAACAGCATAAGAAGGAACTCGCCCAGCTCGCTGCCGAGGAGACAGTCGGAGTAGGGCATAAGTGGTATTTCGATTGCGCAGTCTGCGGCATGCACGGCGAGAACCTGGACGACGGGACGCATAGTCTGGCGTGTGATCGCTGTGGCGTGTGGCAGCACAGCCACTGCCACGGCTTCACGCCCAAGCAAGCCGAGGGAAAGGGGTTTACGTTCATCTGCAAGTCTTGCAAGAAGCAGGAGATTGCGAAGGAGAAGGATAGCAAACCGAAGATCCCGCCGTTGAAGCTGGGAAGGAAGGCGGGTGGGAGTGAGAGTCCACAGGTGACGAAGTCGAAGAGGGGGAGTAACGGTGGTGGCGCAGGACCGAGCCAGTCTCCTTCCTCGTCCACGGGCGCCCTGCCGCCGCACGTGCAGATGCAGCTCGACGGTCTGCATCACGCACCCTCACCCGCACAGCAGCCGCGCCCGAGTCCTGGGCCTTTCGGCCAGCTCATCAACAATGGGCCGAGTCTTTCGCCGCAGGGACAGGCGCATGGCCCGCCGGGCTACAGGTATCCGCCCGTCGGGAATTTCGCGCCACCACCACTGCAGCATGCGCCGCAGCAGCCTTGGCAAGGAAGCCCGCTGCCGCCGCCGCTGAGGCCGGGCTCGTCTCAGGCGTCCGGGTACGCTAGCTCGCCTCCTCCGGCGCATATGACCAACGGTGCGCGGCCTTCTCCAGGATACCCTGCTAGCTCGCCTCCGCAACAGCATGTGCCAACGCAGAATGGGTATCGGCCGCAGCAGGCGCTGCCGCATCAGCAACAGCATCAGTATATGCATCAGCAGGCTATCGCGGCATCTGGGGCACATCCTGGGTATGCTCCGCCACCGCAGCAACATGGACAGCAACATTTCCAACATCCGCAGCCGAATGGATATGGCGGGCAGCACTACGGTCACCCTCAGTCACAGCAGCACAACCAACAGCAATACTATCAGCAGACGCCGCAGATGCAGCAGCTTCACCAACGACGAACATCGGAGCAGGCGGCACATCAATCACAGCAACAACCCCAACACCAGCAGCACCCACATCAGCAGTACGCGCCGCCTCCCGAGCCTCTGATGAACGGGTTCCAATCCCCCGTCAAAACCCACGCCCAGCCATCCCAGACGCCTCATCAGCCATCCTCTGCTCCCCAGCAGCACCTACAGCAGCACTACGCCCCGCAATCCTCCCCAGCACAATTCCACGCAGCGCCTGCGAACGCAATTGCCGGCCGGCCTGCGCCCAACCTCACCCCCACGCCCCAAGCACACGCCCAGAATGCAAGCTTCAGCCAGCAACGCCCGCCCTCTTCCAACGGCCATGGCATGGCCGCCGACGGCATGTCCGGTCCTTGGCCGGCGGGCAGCCAGGGGATCCCGCAGAAGCACGATCAACCCCCCGCGTCTAGTCCCATGATTGGAGAGGCGAAGGTGATGCCCGCGCCGGGCTTGGCACCGAGTCCGCGGATGTTGGGCCGGGAGCACGGTGGCAGTGGAGGAACGGCGCAGGTCATTCCCATCAAGAAGGCTGCGCCTGAGGTGGTGAATGGCAATATGGCTGCGCCCGGCGCGGGGTCGCCTGAGCAGGGCGTGGGGGATGGCGGGGTCTAGGCGATGGAGTGATGGGAGTCTGGATTCATGGTGATGAGGCGGGATGGAGCATGACTACGAATCACGGATGTATTTGTGCGGACATGGCAGCGGCGGCGGTGGTGGCCTGGGATGGGCCGGGCAATACATGAAGACATTTGGACCTGACTGCAGGCAGTCACAGGAGTGGGGAGAGCTGGCTTGTGCGGCCGGTCAAGAAGATAGAGGCGTGCAGGGCATTGCCGCCTTGGGTAGAGCTTGGCTACAGTGGCCGAAAAACGAGAGCACATGTTCAGGGGCTTGTGTGCCGGCGCCAAAGGGTTCCGAGCAGTGTCTCCTCTATCATAGTGCGATGCAAATGAGGATGCTGTGGTGACCCTGTTCAGCGTAGCGTCAATTTCAGTACACCCGGCTGCGCTGCACGTAGTCCCGCCGCGGGCATGGTGCGCTCCTGTGGCCATGAAGTGCGGCGTGGCCCCTCATGGCTCATGCAGACGAGGACCGCCGTGCCGTGTCCTGAAGATTCCCGGAATGGTGAAGAATGGCCGGCAGAGGGTGCAGGATCTCGACGCGACGGCCGTGCTCATTGCACTACTGACATGGGAAATGCGCCGCGGCGGCATGGAGGTAAGGTGCCGGGCAGTATAGGCACGTAAGAGGGTCTCGCTCGGGCAGCCAGCAGGGCATGAGAGGCTGGGATCATGATGACAGGGGCAACAGCATAGCAAACCCGTACCGTTGGGTACCCTGTGATTGTGACTTATTCCAGCAGCCTCCCGCTCGCCGCGAGGACAATAGTGCAAGGCGATATCAAGCTCAGCTGTCTCGTAGCTCAGCGCAGCCAAGCGACGCGACAACCGAAGCGACGGCGATGAATCCAAGCCCGCAATGCAGCCTGTCTCGCACATGGCCATTTGGACACCGTGCGAATCGCAAACGCCCTCGTGCCGTGTCTCCTGCTTCCTCCTTCCGATCCTCGTCATCGTCTCGTGCGTATCTCACTCTTGACCGCTACTCTCGCTCCACAAACGTCTCAGCATCCCAGCCAAACCACTTCTGCAGCCTCTTGCCCATCGATCGGAGCATGATCAAGTCGATCGAGGGGTCCGGGTGAGGGCGGTGGAAGACGATGGACGCCTTGGTGTTGCCGACGTCCTTGAAGCTGACCGCCGAGCCGCCGGTTGGCGTAGCAGAGCAGCCCGCGTCGACCATCGCAGCGACGAACGTCTCCCAGCCGATGTCGCCTTGGTTGGCACCCGCAGCCGCCGAGAAGGTGCGATCGAACAGAGCCTTCGTCTCGAATTTGACGATCAAGGTCAAAGGCGGCTCCTGGCCATCTGGGGTGGCAAGCTGCTCCTCGGTGTTACGGCTGCTGTTGGCCGTAGGCTCGGGTGCCTTGGTCTTGATCTTTTGCCGGCGCTCGACCTGGATGCGTGCAGGACTGCTCTCTGGAGCCCAAGTCTGCGAAGGTAGCTCCACGAGCGGCGCTTCCGGCTTGTTCGAATCCAGTCGAGCTTGCTCTTCTTCTGTCAAGACTCGTCAGTCAAAGATTCGAGGTTACACGTGAGCGCGTTCCTGTGATCAGCCTACCTTTCTCTTTCAGAGCTTGCTCCAGTCTTGCGAACTCTTCGGCAGTCTCAGTCTCGTACTTCTGCGAATGCGTGTAACCCACGATCTTCACGAACTCCTGCACCGTCACTTCAGCGAACCCCAGGCCCACGAATTGGACTTGCAGTCCTGCAGCGACAGAGTCCCAGAAAGCTTCGGTGGCGTGGCGAAGGTCACGTCTCCGCACCAGCGACGAGCGTGATATCTTTGGAGACGGCAATGGCAAATCGAGCAGCTTTTGAAGATGGGGCCAGAGAGATCTGCCACCCGGCCAGCGCGAACGGAATCCAGCCTGTAGTCTACTGGACTGCCCACCAGGCTGTGACCAGGAAAGACGCAAGAAGATCTCGCCATCCTTGTCCACGTCGTGCGCTGGTCGGTGATACCGGATGGAGGCCAGGATGTCATCAATGACGATCATGTTGGAGAGATGCGTCGCAATGAGAGCGTCGACACGCACCTTCGTCCCACCTCGATCGGCCATGAGGTGGTCAATGAACGACAGGTAGAAGGTCGGTCGTGGGGAGAAGCGGTACTTGTCCTGTAGCTCAGCGATGTTCCACAAGAGTGGCTGAGTGCGGAACAGCTCTTCGCGGCTGGTATTAAGCCGCCCTTTCCCGTCACCCAAGTAGATCAGATGGTCTTGGAATGTCTTGGTGATGGCCATCAAGTTCTCAAGGTCCATGAGCTGTCCCTCGAACAAGCTCTTGAGTTGCTGCTCGAGTAGCACTAGAGCGCAAGCGTACTCCTCGGGCATGGATCGACCGGCGCGAACCTGATACGGTTCTTGGATCGAGAGGACAAAGTTGGCTTGCTCGTGCGCGACGCGGAAGGTGTCTGCCCAGAGGCAGGGCCGAGCACGAGCATCAATGTGACATCCTGGCGGAGCTCCACGTCGGAAGAGTCGAAGAAGGCAGTGTCCTGCACACGACTTAGATAGCTGCGGAAGTAGAGTGGGTCACCCTGCAGCAGCTCCATTTCATCGCGTGCTTCCTGGTAGAGTTCACCCAGTGAGTGTACGATGTCCCGGATGTCGTAGCGCGGCGGAGCGCGATACGCATCTGGGCGACGCGAGAGAGTGCCAGAGGAGAACTGCCACTGGAAGCCGGACTTGGCTAGAGCGTTCCACTGCGAGTTTCCCTTTGGCGCATCCAGGAGCTCACCGGCGAGGATCAAGTCAACGCTCGTGCGCAAGAACTTGGCCAGGACACTTTGTGCCTCGAGAATCAAGAATGCTCGTGGATACCCGATGATGTCCAAGCTAGCGAAGTCAGCAGCCGTGGTGGTGCTCTCAAGCTTGGGCGGACAGTCAACTTACCGATGAGCCGACTCCTGGTTCCACGAGATGAGGCGTCCAAAATGGACGCCAGGCTGCATCACAACACAGTGAGGGTTGTAGACTGTATCGTGACAGATCGTATTGAATTGAATTCGAACCTATCGCCATTGGGCGCTAGAGTCAGCAAGTGTGTCGAATGCAGCGGGAATATACGCTCGTTGGCCTCACCTGCTCGGAGTCGACGAGGACCCAATTGGCAGGATCGGTGTTGCTTCGATGGTGCAGTATCGCAATAAGATTCATGGGGTCCTCGCTCAGTGTCTGCACGTCGCAGTAGGGTGGTAGTTGCATTTTCTTCGCGTTCTTTGTGTGGGCACGCAAGGCGTTCTTGACTTTGTCGTTATACACGCCTGCAAACGTACTCGACTCAACGTCCGGCATGGCGCCACTAATGATGCGCTTGAGGTCGAAATGCATCCGTGCGGATGCGAAATTGCGCGCATACGCTTCGGGCATGGCTTGACGAACAATGTTTGCACGCTTGTCGACTGTCCGCCGCTGCCACCGCTTAAGCAAGGCATCGCCGTATGTCTCAATGGCTCGGTGAACATGGTCCAGATTCGCCTTGATGCTGTTCACGAGACTTTGCGTGACGATCGCCGCATGCTCGTCGGTGTGCATGCTCGCAGTCGCTCGAGCGTGAGGGTGTTCGAGAAGATGTACCGGGAGGAACTGCTCCGCACAGATAGCACAGGTCTCAGGGCAGGTCGGAAGTGGAGCTTTCGATGCGTGAGGAAATGTCGGGTAAGAGAACGCTTGAACCGACTGGAGGTCATATTGCGCTGTAGCTTTGTGACTTTCCCGTATAGCCAGCTCGCCGAGCTTCAGGAATCATTTGTCGTGTCTGCCGGCGAACTTGCTGACCGATTGAAGGTCGACATCAGCGATAGTAGTCATCGTCCTGCCGAAGCGATCGTTGTCCAGATGTGTAGTGTTCACGAAATGTTCTGCGATGATTGTAGAACTGGCTGGTGCAGAATTTTCTGGTGGAGGACCGCTATCTTGCAAACGGGGAAGGTGCATGAAGCCGTCGTCTTAGCAAGCATGTGACCTTGCAGGTCATGTTTCACCTGGCACAAGCTCCACACCGACGCTGATCCCCTCGGTCTCTCTGGGTCTCTGGACGGCGGACGTAGAGGCGTGCAGACGCAGGGTCAGGCTGAAGAAAACAAGGGACATCGTTGACTGGGAGAGCCGGAATTCGCGACTACAGTGGCATGCTGGATCGAGGGCGCGGCCAAGTGGTCATGCTATACCCGCAGCAAGGCTCAGTGGTCTCGTGGTGAGGTGGGTACAACGTTTGCACTTACTTCACGCAACCTAGTGGACGATCCGAGTGTTTCTCGAGGGCATGCTTCTCGAGGCTGGCTTTCCTGAAGATCCGTCGTACGATTGCACTCTCATGACAAATCACAGTCTCGTGGGGCCTCGGATCATCCGCCAGCGTGTAGTGGGGTCGGGGTGAGGTTGTATAAGGGTTGCTGGCTCCTGCCACCTGTCTCCTTCGGCCTGTGACGGATGCCGGATATGGTTGATACCCGCACTCGACTGATCGCGTCTCGATCTTTGCTTTGCCCACGCCATCTTTACGCCCTCATAAGCGAGCCGGCGAGTGGTGTGCACGCGATGTAGGTAAAGGTGATGAATGAGAGTGAGCCTGAGACTCCCAGAAGCCGCACGCGTCCCTAGCGCGATCCGGCAAGATCCGAGCGGAGATCATGACGACGGTCCGCGTTGGCATCGATGACTTCGATGCATGGGGCAACGAGGATGTGTGCATTCGGATACCAGTACTGAACCAGAACATATACGACCCACTACCAGCTGAAAATTTAAGTTTTCAACTTCACATTTTGACCAAGCCGCACAACGCAAAACAAATGTCTACCAACGATCAACAGCCCGGCCTCATCGGCGGACATGCCCAATACGTCAAAGGAGCAGCAGAGGTCCGTCGCGAGTCCCCTTCGCTTCACTCACCGATCCGAATCCGTCACAATCACTGACTCTCACCACAGGGCGTCATCGGCAGCGTAACCGGCGCCCAGGCCTGGACCGCGTCGGCCGAGCAGGACAAGTCCGCCGGCATCGACGCCATGAAGCAGGCGAGCGCGAACCGGGACCCGCAGCAGTCCGGGTACGGCAAGGTCGAGGAGATGGCCGGCAAGGTGACGGGGTGCGAGGGGATGGAGAATGAGGGGGCGCAGAGCAAGAAGCCGTAGGCGAGTCTGCTTCACCTGGCTCTGCTCCACTGTCTCGTCGTCAATGTATAGACTACACGTGGAACCATGATCTTGAGGAGTAATGGCTCCGATTCGAACATAGTCTTCGCTGCCATCATTCCACCGCCCACCAGTACCCCAAGCAATAGCAGAACCGCTGGCCCTGCGCCAACCACTCCGGCAGCTGCCTCACCACCTCGCGCGGGAGATCCTCCATCTCCGCCCCGCACCGCCGACACACCCGCCGCTTCATCTCCCTCGTCAACGGGATCCGGCGGATGGCGTCGTAGCGCACGGCCCCTTGAGCCGGCACGCTGTCCCGCATGCCCAACCACTCCGTGTCCCAGAAGTACACCCGTCCCATCTCCGACCGCTCGATCATCTTCGGCAGGATCGTCTCCATGAGCTGATCCACCACCGGCTCCAGCTCGGCGGGGATGACGCCCTCACTCATCATGGCCCACTCCATCTCCATCCGCTGCTCCCCGCTCAGCCCCGCCGCCGTGCACGCCGCGCGCACCGCGTCGTCGACCTCGTTGTGCATGTCGATGAAGGAAGTAAATGCGAACGGCAGCCGCTCGGCCATGGCGTGGAACTCCTCCAGCTGCCGCCGGTGCTCGAGCGTGCGCGTGCGCGTGCGCGCGGCCTGCACCCATTTGAGGTAGCCGGGGATGACCATGGTCTGCATGCGGAGCAGGACGCGCGGCAGGCTGCAGAGGAGGAGGTGCAGCGCCGGGTTCTCGCGCTCCGCAATGAAGCGTGCGAAGGCGGCACGAGCAGAGGTGCCGGCGGGCATGTAGTTGCGCTTGACGAGGGCGAGGCTGTCGACGATGAAGACGAGGAGGTCGGTCGTCCACTTGACGAGCCCGAGGAGGGAGGGGACCAGGTCCGGGTGCCGGTTGTTGGCGTCCCGTGCGCTGAACGTCTGCGCGAGTGTGATACTGATGTGCCGCATGTTGAGGTAGGCGCACGCGAACTGCCCGGCGAAGGCGCGCTCGGTACTGCCCGGCTTGTTGCCCAGCGCAAGCTGCGCGCTCAACGCCCGCAGATGCATCTGCTCCCGCAAGACCGTCTGCTGTTGGCGTGGCCTGTCCATCATCGCCACGTCCAGGCTGCGGCACAGAATCCGGAGGACTTGCTTGACGAAAAAGGCTCTCATTTCTTTGCTGGCGTCCGGAGGCAGAGCCGCCAGGATCTCGTCTGTCGCGTGACTCGCCGAGCTTACGCTTGCCGAGCTGAGAATGGCGTACTGTCTCGCGAGACAGGTGACGGCCGTCTCGATCATCGCCGCGGTGTCGCTGATGCCGTCCTCGAGAGGCTGCCAGCCGTAGCGCGGCACGACATACTTCATAGCGAGTGTCCCGTCGGCGTCTACCACCACCATAGCGCTGCCGTCCGCATTGATAGCAGCGTGTGGGGTGTGGTCGCCTCGTATGAACTCCAGCCCACTCTGGGCTAGCCCGGAAGTAAGCCCCGTCTCGCCATAGAATTCGATGAAGCTGCGCGACAATCGATCGGTCACCACCGTAGTGCCGTAGCTACTTGCGAGGCTGACGGTGGTGTTATGGGATGTCGCGGCGGCGTCCAGTACGATCTTATTCGTTATGTTGTCCTGTTGTCGCCGTAAGACTGTCATCGGGGTTTGCGCTGGTGGTTCCCCGTTCGACTTGAGCTTCGCGAAGCAGTCATGTAGCGTGGGCGACACTCTTTCGAATGTCAGCGTGGCGGAGACGCGGAACGGATCCTGCTGCTGTTGTACGGCCGCTATTGGAGTCGGTGCGTGGGTGAATACCGCCAGCACATCGGTCACAGTGGGCGTGCCTTGATCCGCAAAGGTCGGTTCCGCTGGGATCACGCGTAGGAGTGATAGCTTCGCGAGCCGGGCCTGAAGTGGGCAGAAATTCTCGAGGATGGTGAGGCGGCCGATGTCCAAAGTCGGCGAGATGAGGGTAGATGTACCATTACTGCGAGGCTGCTGCGCACTGTTCCAGTTGATCGAGATGCTGTACACTCGGAGGCGCCTGCCATGATCGTGCGTCGCCAACACTAGGTGGTCACTTTCTTCGCCCATCGCCGCATGCGAGAGTAACTCATTGCTCGAATGCCAGTGCTCCAATTGTGTCGAGGTCGAGTGCCAGATGCCTTGCTCGTTCTGGTAAAGTAAGACGAGCTTGCTGCTCATGGTAATGTAGAGCAACGCGTTTCGGTTGTCCAGTGCATGGTGCATCCGTGACGCATGCTGGTCTGGCATCTTCATCTGAGTGAGCCATTTGTCGTTGATTTTGGTCGATGGCGTAATGTATGGTACCTTCGAACGATGAGCTCGATCTTTGTCAGAAGCAGTCCATGTCTCACTCACTCGGTACTCGATCGGCCAAGTCGGCAGCCAGTGCAGCCCAACCACGGCATCCAGCTCGGTCTTCACACCGTCGTTGACCGAGACGTCTGCCGGGGCTGTCTGCATTCGCCCGAGCACGCCCGTCAAGGAGTACACATGCACGCCACCATGACTGTCAGCCACCGCAAGATCGGTCCCCAGTCCGCTGAACTGGAGGTGCACAAAGAGCACACCATCCGGTGCAGAGATCGGGAACTGGGACTTCTCGCTCAGCCCCGAGCTGCCGGACTTCTGATCCCGCATGACGGTCCGGAACGCGATCTGCCTGCTGTCATCGGAGATCTGCGCGATGAACCCGGCGTTGGACCAGGCCAGCTTCCTACGAGGGCGGTTACTTACCTGCTTCCACGACATGGTGGCCATATATATGGGTCACTCACGAGCCGCAGCCGATGCGCTGCATGTCATTGACACGGTAGATGAGCGACGCCGGCAGTGGAGCGGCGATGGCCATCGGCACGGGGACGCCCAGGCCATCAGCTGCCTCGCCGAAGAGGTCGTCCATGTAGTCGGTCATGCCGGTGGTGGCCAGACCCGCGTCGGTCAGGTCGACGAAGTCGTCTGGCATGTGCGCCGACCCGACCAGGGGTGGCAGGGATGGCATGGGTGGGAGGTCCATGGTGTTGGCTCGCCGTCGGGGCGCAGTCTCTGGGGTGTGCCAGTCGCTACACATGCGACACGAGAGCCGCGACCGCCCGTACCATCATCGCCAGGCTGCGCTTCCTCTCCTTTGGATGGCCAGACTTCGTGCCAAGAGATTGCCGTTCGTCGTTTGGACTCGATGGGGCACACGGCGGTGACTGCCCGGAGCTGGTGCAATCGTGAGACGTCGATTCACCTCTCGACTGCACACGACCCAGTCGCAGTCTCCTAATGCATACGCACGCTGCACTTGATGCGTGTTGGGGAAGTGTCGATGACCTCCGCAGCCTCTTGCTCTGGTGTTGTGGGCCGTCAACAATGGCTCCTTCCGCGGAGCCGCCATGCACACCCACATCCCTCGAAGCTCGGCAGCCAGCCATCGTCACTTCTACACCCTCCGACACACGTACATACCATCGCCAGCCGACCACGCGCCTGACCCGGCCTCATTATCTCTAATTGAACCATTAATACAGGCATTGTGCGATGCGTGAATAGCGACCGGCAGCCGGCCCCCACCCTGCTATTGTCGCGCCTTCCCGCCCGCCCGCCGTCTTCACCTCGCGCCTGCCGCCAACATGGCCGACGCCTCGGACTCCGACCTTTCGAGCCTCCCCTCGCAGTCGCCCTCGCTACCGCCGCTCGACAGCATCCCGTCATCGCCGCTCAGCTTCCTCTCGCGATCGCCGACGCCGACGGACTTCATGGAGCTGGACCTAGCAAGCATGGCAAATAGACCGCTCGCCAGGGTCAAGATCCCCGTGCCCTATCCTTCTCCGCCAGCGTCGCAGCAAACGTCGCAGAGTGGATCACCGTCACCGGATGGCATGGAGGATGGCAGACCGGCGAAGCGGAGACGCGTGTCCACACGTGACCCGAAAGAGCGCACGACGGAATACGTAGATCTGCGGGCTGGCACTGTGAGGCCTGCAGAGCAGGAGAATCTGGATCGAGTACTGCACGCGCTCCACAAGCGTCAGAAGGTGGTCGCCATCGCTGGCGCCGGCATGTCGAAATCGGCAGGAGGTGCGCGATGGCCACGGTCGCTTGAGACGCGTCCTGAGTAGGCTGACCATGTCTGACAGTGCCTGACTTCCGCTCCAAGCAAGGCCTCTTCAGCAGCCTGAAGAAGGAGCACAACCTCAAGGGCTCCGGCCAGCACCTGTTTGACGCGTCGGTGTACAAGAACGACGCGTCCACCGAGCAGTTCCACTCCATGATCAGCCAGATGTCGCGCCTCACCAAGGACGCGCAACCCACCCCATTTCACCACATGCTCGCGACGATGGCCAAGGATGGCCGGCTGCTGAGACTCTACTCACAGAATGTGGACTGCCTTGACACGAATATGGAACCGCTGCAAACCCGCACGCCACTGACCAAGGACGCGACGGGCAAGTGGCCACCGACCGTGCAATTGCATGGCGGCCTTGACAAGATGGTCTGCACGAAATGCGGCGAGGTGTCAGATCTCGAGGCGAACTTATTCGACGGCTGCGACGCGCCGCTGTGTCCGCAATGTGCCGCGGTCAACGACATCCGCACCAACTTCCAAGGCAAGCGCAGTCACGGCATTGGACGACTACGACCGCGCATGGTACTCTATCACGAAGCGGGTCCTGACGAGACGGCGATTGGCACTGTCTCCGTGGAAGACCTGAGGCGAAGACCTGACGCTGTCATTGTTGTGGGTACTACAATGAAAGTACCTGGATTGCAACGGCTGGTGAGGGAGATGTGCAAGGTGGTGCGAGATCGCAAGGACGGCGGCTTGGCGATCTGGATCAACCCGGACCCGCCACCAGCTGGATTCCGGGACTGCTTTGACATCATCGTCCGAGCGAAATGCGACGAAGTGGCCGAGCGCGCCGCGATGCGCAAATGGACGGAGCCGGTGGTCTCCGATGACTATAGCGAGGTCAGCGAGGAGGACGCGCTCAAGATCGCGGCGAAGACGGCCAAGGTCGTGCTGCCGAGATGCCAGCTGGAGCATCTCGATGAGATCCGGCTGCCGTCCGCCGAGCACTACAATAACAGCTTCCGGCCTCCACCACGCGATGCGACACCGCAAGTTTGCCAGGACTCGGGACCGGGAGACTGGAGCCCGATCAGCACGCGCCACTCCTCGATACTCGCTAGCATCGAGACCGAGAGTGTGATCGGTGAGAACATCAACGTCTCCGCGGGCGCACTGGACGGCCTGGTCACGCCATCCAAGTCGTCCACACCTGAGAAGAAATCCACGGCCTTTGACCAGCTCCAGGGCAACGCCAAGGGCAAGCCGAAGATCAAGGCCCTCACATTCACCTCCGGTAAAACCACCAAGACCGCCAAACAAGCCAAAGACATCGCGGCCAGCACGCTCAAAGGCGTCAAGCCCAAATCCGGCTCCAAGTGCAAGGGCGGCAGCCTGCTCAAGAAGAAGCCGCAGCAGTCCACCGCAAAGGCCGCGTTGCTCACGAGCGCCTTCACGGCGAGCAAGTCGGCGTCCACCGTCGCTAAGAGCGGCGGGGCGAAAAAGGACGGCGAGGAGGGGGGGGCGGGGAAGAGCCCGAGTAAGCTGCGGCAGGTCACGAGTGCGGTGGGCGAGGAGCCGGGCACGCCGTCTGGCAGGGCGAAGGGGGTGGGGAAGGGTCACGGGCAGGGGAGTCCGGGGATGGTTGGGGCGAGGTTTCCGAATCTGGGTGGGGAGGACGGGGTGGCGGATAGGGGGGTGAAGAGGAAGAGCGGCGTGGCATCATGAGGATCGGTGGACGGGAAGAGCGGTGTGATAGGGTGAGGATCGCAGGGCCGCCTTGGTGATCGGGGAGCGGTGGTGCGAGCCGCGCGAGACTCTGGGCCGGACGGTGGGGGATGGGTGCTGGAGCCTGCGTGGACTGCTATATGTGCAACGCAGACGCATTCCATTGGGGGAATGCGCGGCCAATCCTCTTGAATGCGTGCCTGCCTTTGTGGCTTTGCTCGATACCCCTGATGCGACGGGCACTGGTTGTGGCGGTTGCGGCAACGCATTGCCCTGTGCGCGTTTGAGAGTACCATTAGTGGTCGTTGCAATTGAGTTGGATCCTGATCCCACATCCCAATCAGGGGTGAGATGTGAAGCCGTTTCCTGGTCTTGTCTTCAAGAGAGAGAGACACGAGATCATTGTACGACAACCAGGTAGCAGATTGACGCATCGTCGCAGACCGTAATCAAGGGCCATGTCCTCTCTCGCGAAGCAGCATGACTATGTATGTGGAGATACACATGCAGAGGACATCGTCTCTCGACGTCGGGCTTGGTACAGAATTGATGGAGAATTGCTCGCCATGGCGAGACTTGTTCGAAGCGCTGTCTATCTCAAGATTGCTTCAACCGCGACGCACTGAGCAAGCATCAGCTCGCATCGCCCTGTGTCTTCTCCCCCAAGTGTCCCAGTATCCAAGTCTGCTCGGTCCTTCTCATCTTTCAGCAGCGACGCCCCTAGCCCTTGCCATCCGCCCGCCTTGACCCTGTCTCCTGGCGTCACGGAAACGTCTGCGCTCCCATGCCAGACATCACATACCCAAGCCACCAGTCCCATCCTCCCCGAACATGATCTCCTTGTCTGCCCTCGCTTCTTCCGCCTTGTCCACGCCTCACGGACCAGCCACCTTGACCCGCTCCTCGAAGACCTCCTTGGTCCAGCCGAAGTACCTCTCGAGCCTCTTCGCGACGTCCTTCAGCATGATCGGGTTCACGCTTGAGTCCGGGTGCGGCTTGTGGACACTCACAGTACTACTGTTGGGTCCGTTGCCGCCCCGGATGAATCTCACTGCGGACCCACCTCTGCTGTCCATGGTGCAGCCGGCGTCGACGAGGGCCGCGGTGAGATCCTCCCAGTCGATGCACGCGGTCCGCTTGTGCGTCTCCTGGGGCGTGAACATCCGCTGGAAGAGCTCAAGGCTAGTTGAGTTCACGGAAACTCTCTCCAGCTCCGGCGGAGGAGGAAGGACTGGTTCGGGGGGAGGGGGAGCAGGTGCCTCGTCTGGTGCAGTGATCGGCCGCGTCTTGACCTTTTCCCGCGGCTTGGGCGTCGCGAAGTCGACTTTCTCGTCCGTACCAAGCCTGCCCCAGACCGTTTGGATAGACAGCGGCACTTTGTCGCTCGTGGCTGAGTTGCCTGTGAGTGCCGACGGAGTCCGCTGCGACCCAGGCCAGGTCGAGAGCAGCCGATCTTCGTGCAGTGAATCTGCTACACTTGCGCGATCGGCTTGCTCGATCGTGTCGTTGTGTGGCTCCAATGTCATCGGCTCAATGTCAGGGACCTCATTGTCCGGATCCCGCGCCCGGGGCCTCACGATGTGCTCAAGGTAAGTTACCCTGTCTTGCTTAGAGGCACCGTTTTGCTTAAGAAGGACATCTTTGGCATGTCGAACCTCGCTCCAGAACAAGTCAAGGGTACCTTGTGATTCCGTATGCCCGTTGCCGGAAATTGAGCCGCTTTTCGTCCATGTCCTTGGCATCTTGAGCAGCTTATCGAGAGGCTCGTACAGTTGAGTCAGATCTTCCAGCAACAACACTCGAGCACTGGCTCTTGCGCACCAGCGCTTGTGCTGCTCCCTCGCCGTCGTAGATTGGAAGGAATGATTGACTCCAAGCTTGCCAGAAACGGAAGGCCGGTGGCTCTTGAGCGACGACATAGCCTCAATCACCACTACCATGTCCTCAAGATGCGTGTGGAGTTGGTCGTTAAGCCGGCCCCTCTTCTTCTTTCCTACCCTGGACAGAACCTCGCTGACGCAACCGATCAACAACTCGTAGTCGAAAGGCCTATCGTCGTGGTACTTGATCAACTGGTCGATGGCCCAGAAGATCGGGTCCTCGACGTAGAGCATCGTATCTTCCTGGCGTGTGTGAGGTAGAAGGAAGTCCTTCGGGCAGTAACAGAGGTAGCTGTCAAATGCCGGTTGGCGCGTGGCAAGGAACCTCAGTTCATTCCGCATGTAGTCGAAGAGAGCCCGCAATGAATGGCCCAGGAGCTGCAATGACTCCTGATGGTGTTGAGCACTGGCGGAATCTTCGTTGATGCCTTCATGAGCAGACATTGAATTCTCCAAGTCCTCGACGGCGCGCTGGTAGCAGGTGTACCGATCCAAATGATCCATCATCAACTGTAGTCGCAAGTCCTGGTGCATACTCGGCCGCTGATCAATCTTGTTCGCAAGCTCTGTCGCTTGTTCGAGCAGTCGCTGCGCAAGGTCGGGGTCGTCTTGTACACCACGAAGCTGAGTCTTAGCAGTGTCTCGGCGTAGGCGTAGGCTTTCGAGCAGAGCATGCGAATCGAAGACTGGAGGTGCGCTGAAAGGCCAATCGAGTATGCCAGACAACGCCTTTGCTGACGCAGGCCGGCCAAAGGCATTCTTGACGGAGGATAACCATTTGTTGTTGCCCGTCGGTGCCTCAATCTTCAGCAGCAAGTCGACGATCGTCTTCATGGACTCACCGAGCTGCGCCTGCGCCTCGAACGTGACTTGTGCCCGCGGGAACCCGACGATGTCGAACCGGTGAGCAGCGGCCTCATCCCACTGCTGCAACTGGCCGAAGCGATCTCCGTGCGTAACCACGCAGTGTGGGTTGTACGCCAACCTCAAAGTCCCTTGCGCGAAGGGAACTCGCAGCTGCTGTGTGTCGAGCATGAACCACTCCTCGATGCTGTGCTGCGTTCGGTGATGCAAGAGCGCGAGCAGCCGCCACGGGGTGTCGCTCAAGCTCTGGAGGTCCAGGTACGGTAGAAGCCATTCTGTATGGCGACACTTCCACGTGTACCCATTTCCATTCGCCTGCTTGTACAAAAGGCTGGCTGCAGCCCATGGGCGATTCTGGACGTAAGGCAATGCCACCTTCAGCATGGCAGCGCGCTTGCTGACGCTCATCTCTGTCCATCGCTTCATGATGGTGTTGCCCGAACTCTCCAGCCTCTCTGTAACATGGCGGAAGGAAGCTCTTGCATGCGAGATCTTGGCGCTGATGTCGTTGTTCGCATCCTCATCTGTCAAGCACACGTCGTACGCAGCCCACTTGTCCTGCTGAAGTCGCTTTTCACGATACTGCTGAGCGCATATCTTGCAATTGTACAGACACGTCGATGAGGTCGCGGATGATACTGGCGCCTGCTCGAGGTGATCAAAAGCGGACGTACTCGCGTCAGCAGGGTTAGCCAGTACGAGAAGATCATTGCCGCCTGCGTGTGGCTGGGTCGACAGCGGGAGATAAAAGCCTGTCTCTACGAGGCTGTCGATCCTGCCTCTGACATCGTGGTAATCCTGGCAACCAAGACGACCCGATTCTACCAGGTTCTGCAGATTGAGTAGTGAGTCTAGGGAATCGTGCAGAGATTGATCGCTCGGGTCGGCAGCGATGTCGACCAGGAATCTCGATGCGATGGACGTGATATCGGCTTTGAGTGCAGTTGTATCGACTGCCGGCAGCGCTTTTCGCAGGGAATCCTCCTGCTGCGGCAGAGCCGAGCTGTCCGCCATAGATCGAGGCGCGGGAATGCCACCGCGGACGGGCATGTTGCTCGAGGCTTGCTGGAAGATTGCAGTCGATCGCGTGCGTCTGGCGGACTTGTGAGGTGTCAATGTGCGGTCTCGGTTGCGATGCGGAGTCCGAGTAACAATTGGTGTGCGGTGTTTGTCGAAAGCTATTGGCGATGCGCTGTATAATCTATGAGTTCAGCGAGAGTGTGTGCGAAGCAAAGCATATAAGATGCAAGTCGCAAGTGTTGCAAGATGTGCTGCCAAAGCAACGGCCGCTGTTTATATTGTTCACGTGCAGTCGGGAAGTATCGAGATCTTCCGAGCTCAAACAGATCGGCGAGATATTCACATCGTAGGATGGCCGAGATGTCTCGCCACTCCGCATGAGGAAGGCGGGACCAGGGCGAGACATGCTGTGAATGTAGTATATCGGAGATTAGTCGTCATATAGCGTATCCTCATCCCACGGCTCGTCTCCCGAGTGGCTTGGACAGAGATCGCGCCCAAGACGCCACAGCAAGCCAACCTTACCGCGTGTTGTACGGGAGGCATGAATTGATCGCAGTTGCCATCTCCGCCGGGTCAATGCCGATTTGGCGATCAAATTGTCGCGGGGCCTTACCAGTATGCCGAAGATAAGCGGCCAGTGGAGGGGCGGGAACAGAAGCGGGCGTCGAACGATGGCGCGAGTGCCGAACAGGCTGCAGGCCATGGCGTTTCAGCTGTCAAGCTGCCCGAGAATGCACACTCGAGAGGGTAATGTTCAAAGTAGAGGACGCAGGAGTATTCGAAGAGCAATCCTTCCGGCGCCAGGTACGGTCACCCCTGGCGCCGGCGAGGTATGAGAGCCGCATTCTGGAGCGAGTGGCCAGCCGTAGTGCGCGACACTGGATGTCATTGTCGTAGCCATCGCAGTATCGACGCGACTCGCCATGACTGTGACAAGAGTGCAGGCGGCCTCTGTAGCCTCTACTCTTGCGAGGTTATGTGAAGCCTCCCAGCAAGCGCAACATGAAGCCAGCGTGCATTGCTGTCACTGATGCCTCCAGTGACTTTGGGCAAGGTCAATGAATGCACAGCTTGCTGCTATGAGCGTACAAAGCGAGGATGATAAAGCGTGAGAAGTGAGCCAGAGTGCATGTGAAGTTGAAAGCGCGCTGCGGGACATCCCGCTCCAGTGGATATGGTACAAACCTACTCCTCTTTGACACACGTTTATATGAGCGGTTACATCTCTTGATGGCTCCTGATTGCTACTCTCACAATGCCTCTCAGACCAATAGCCACCGCCGCCTTGTTCCTGGCGGCTTTAGCGCCCTTCACAACAGCCAACACCCGACAACCTGACCCCGGCTACAAGAACGACACCCTCTGTACGTTCGCGGTACTGAAGCTGGTCCCCAAATCGAACCTCCTCAACAACACCCTGCTACTCTGGCCCAAGGGCTCGTGCTGCACGACTACGGACTGCTCACTCCAGCATTTCAGTTGTCCGGCCAATCCTACGCATGCTGGGACCGATGGCGATGTCTGCTGCTACAAGGCGGATGGCAATGGCGCCAGTGCCGGCGTTTGTAGATGCGGCATTGATGGGCAGGCTCAGGGAACTTGTTTCTGAGGTAGCGGTATGTCGCTTTGGGCCTCGACGGCAACGTACGTTCATGACCCGGCTCCACGGTACATGCGTTGCTGATCTCAGGGAACGTAGCCAACCGTTGCGTATGATTGGTGCTACCACGGGGTGATGGCGTTGAACTATTCAGACGTGTCATATCTGATGTCTGCTCCGACATAGCAGCGCAGGACGCCAAGACTCTGATGTTCGTAAACCCTGCGTCCCAAATCAGCTCAGAGTATTGCCCAATGCGGCATCAGTCTCTCACGTACCCAAGGCCTGATCACTGCCACCCGCGCGAGACTGCCATATTCAATTCGGAAGTCGATCGGCTATATTCATGGACTGATATATCCAAGCCTGGCCGAAGCCTTCACTCATTCCCGCCTACTAGGCATCGGCGCCCGCTCTGCAAGCGGCAGACCTCTCCCACTCGTATCCTTCACACTCACAACCCTCGGCGGAGGCGTTCCAGCCGTTCCTGTGATCCTCTTCCCACCCGCCACGCTACTTCCCACCTCATCCTCCCTATCCCCTCCCCCGTCCTCTTGCACAATCCCTCCCTCCACCACCACACTAGCCTGCCGACTCCGCCTCCCCCTCTGCCGCCGCGCCTCCTCCCGCTCCTGCCGCCGCCGATCGAAATCCAGCATCGCGGCCGCCTCGTCCTCCTCTTCCTCATCCAGTAGCTCGCCGTCCGCTGTTTCGCAGTCGGGCGGGTGAACCCACTCTTTGGGCACCATACACGGCAACGCCAGGCCCACGCTCGCCGCGCGGTTCAGCCACGCGGGGGCGCTCTTGCCGGTCAAGCGCTCGCACAGCGCGGAGGTAAAGTGGTTGCAATTGTTCGTCAAGAGATTATACCGCTCCCCGAGGAACTCGCCGCTGACCTCTTTTACGATCGCATCGATCTCGGCTGAGGAGTGGAAGGTGAAGCCTTGGAGGATAGCAGTGCGGAAACTACCGCCGGGGGGCTCGAAGCCGGGTTTGGTGAAGTAGACGCCGGTGGTGTTGCGGCGGTTGTGCCCACCGAATGCGTATTCGCGGCCATTGACCACGACGCCGGAGTGGAGGAGGGAGCCGCCGACGGTCCAGAGGACGGAGGAGAGGCGGCCGGGCTAGGAAGCGGGCTGGGGCGTTAGTTAGTGTGCTGGTTGACCAGATGAGGGAGTGACGTGGGCGCGTACGGGAAGCAGGTCGTAGACGTTGATTGTGATCTCCGTCCGGTCGAGGGAGCGGGAGCCGGGTTGGCTGTGGGTGGAGCGGGACATGGAGGAGGAGGCGGTGCGGGAGCGTTTGAGACGGGTGGACGAGGAGGGCATGTCAGGCAATGTGCGCCTGCGCACCTGGTCGAGGTCGCCAATGCTGTAGAGAACGGATTAATTCCAATGGAAGCAGCAAGCAAGGAATGTGCTGTTTGGTGCCCCCACAATACCCCATACTCCTGGTCCACCCGCATGCTGGTAACAACTCCTATTGGACATGTCGGCGTATGGTGACTCGGAATGGCAGCAGGTCACATGTACAGACGAAGTGCTGCAGGCCTTCTAGATGGTCACGAGTCTATTACCTCAGTGCTGACACAGTGGAAGTCACAAAGGCCGTCGAGACGGTCCTTGAGCGAATGTTATCGGATACATCGTGCCATTGTTGAGGAATGTGTATTTAGGAAGTCGGGCTCTGGCAGCCAGTATACTGATCGAAGGTTGTATTGTACGTCTTCAGAGCCAAAGCAATCTCGGCGGCAAGAGATTCCACACCTGCACCGTCGCCATCTCCACATCTCCACTCATCACTCCCATCTTCGCCTGGCGTGCCGAGTCGTACGAGCCACGATCGTGTTCTGCACTTCTATGTCAGCAATTGACCATGTGTTGTCGAGGTAGCAGATAGTCCAGGCAAGTGGGCAGGCGATCAGTTCTCCAAGGTGATTGGTTTGTATCTTCAATGGCGAGCTCAGAAAGAACACAGCGAAATAATATTTGTTCATCAGAGCACGTGATGTAGGGAGAATGTCTACACTTACCAGTGGCGCAGCGATCAGGCCCGATGATGGTCGGCCTCAGTACTTGTGGGCGACACGGAGGGCAGCGCCATCATCGCTGCTGACATGGTCTTATGGCGAAGGCCACCATCATGCTCGACCCTTCGCCAAATGCACGCAAGCGGTGTGCCTGTGAGTCGCTGTCAGCTCTCCGAGCGTCGAGAGCTGTCTTGAAGCGTGAGGTAAAGGTAGGAGTCGCAGTCAGAGATTTTGATTACATAGAGTCCACACGGCATCTTCGGTGGGATAGAGCATAATGTTTGAAGTAAC
>JAWDJV010009679.1:0-22470 GCA_033119285.1 Teratosphaeriaceae sp. CCFEE 6253
CTGAGCATGGCTGCACCTCTCTACATCAGTGAGATCAGTCCGCCCGAGATCAGAGGCACATTACTGGTACTGGAAGAATTCAGTATCGTGACGGGCATTGTTGTTGCATTCTGGATCACCTATGGGACTCAGTACATCGGCTCTGAGTGGGCTTGGAGGGTAAGATAGGCTCGATTCGAGCAGTCTGATGTCGTCCGCTGACTGTCTGACAGTAAGTGAAGACCTGCCTGCTAGCCAGAGATCTACGAATCGGTCTCTGTGATCTAGCATTCCGGCGTTGTCTGCTACTGTCCGGAGAGGACCATTTGCACTGCGCCCCTGCGTGCCGGACTACCACCGCACAAGACATCGCTGGCCCGAGGAGTCGACATTGAAGCTGACATCAACGGATGAGTAGGCTTCCTTTCTTACTACAGGTCTTCCCGGGCCTAGTCCTGGGCATGGGCATACTCTTCCTGCCGTTCAGTCCTAGATGGCTTGCGTCCAAGGGCCGAGACTGCGAAGCTCTGAGCAGTCTGGCAAAGCTACGCATGCTTTCGCCCACTGACAAGAGGGTGCAGTCGGAATGGTGCGACATCCGTGCCGAAGTGGCATTGCAGAAGGAGATAAGTGCCGAGCGGCACCCTACCCTCCAAGACGGCAGTCGGCGTAGTCGGCTTAAGCTAGAGATTGCTGCCTGGGCCGACTGCTTCAAGCCTGGATGCTGGCGGAGAACTCATGTCGGCGTCGGCATCATGTTCTTCCAGCAGTTCGTCGGAATCAATGCTCTCATCTACTACTCGCCGACGTTGTTTGGCACTATGGGACTGAACCACAGCATGCAGCTCATCATGAGTGGCGTCCTGAACATCATGCAGCTGGTGGGCGTGAGCACCTCGATCTGGACCATGGACTTCTTCGGCCGCCGGCCATTATTGCTTTGTGGAAGCGCGGCCATGTTCGTCTCGCATGTCATCATCGCCGGGCTTGTAGGCAGATACAGCGACAATTGGCCTGCGCATCGCAGTCAGGGCTGGACTGCCGTGGGCTTCCTGCTGTTCTACATGATTTCTTTCGGGGCAAGGTATGGCGGCACATTTCGCATATGCCACGTTTCATCCACTGACATAGAATAGCTGGGGCCCCGTTCCTTGGGCATTGCCGTCGGAGATCTTTCCGAGTAGTCTCAGGGCAAAAGGAGTGGCACTCTCGACCTGCGGCAATTGGTTCTTCAATGCAAGTGATCCAATGAGATTGGCCTTTATGTTTCCGAGACCTCGTTGACCGAGACTATGTCGCTGCAGTTTATCATCGGACTCATCACTCCACCGCTCGTTGAGCAGACCGGCTACGGAGCGTTAGTACACCCACCCTACATGAAACCTTCCTCGCCACAAGCATACTGACTCTCACGCGCAGATATGTCTTCTTCGCCGTGTTCTGCTTGCTCAGCCTGCTATGGACTTGGTTCTTCGTGCCGGAAACCATGGGCAGGTGCGTGATCGTGGACAGGCCGCCCTGGGGACAATTCGATAGACCGCTGACACTCAAGCCTGCCACTCATAGAACGCTGGAACAGATGGACGAAGTCTTTAAAGATGCTACGGCTGCTGATGATGAACAGAAGCGAGATAGGATTGAAAGAGCGATTGCAATGAGGGCAAGCGAAGACGGTACGAGGTGATACATCAACATAGCAGTATGCCATTCGACCGTCGAAACTGTCAGACTCGTTGTCGACCGGTTCAGCTTCCACCCCATCGTACCTGAATCAAGTGAAAGTCTACCTAGGCAGTGTGCCTGTCAGCTGCTGAGTGTGGAGAGCGTGAGCAGGGCGCGTGATGCCTGGCTCCGCCCGCTGTCATGCACGATGACGGCGGCAGTCCGATCGCGGGCGCGTGTGTCGGATGCCTTGTGCGAGTAAGAGGCCACCTTATCATGTCTATCAGGTGGCTATCGTGATGGAGTGTGCTCCCTTGTCCTCCTGCCCGAGTAGAAGCTGTCCTCCATGATTCCGCAACAACGTCTTCCTGATCGCAGTCGCCGAAGGCTTGGACGGCGCCTTTCAACACTACACTCCCGCTATCGCCCTACCCCACCCTCGATCGACAACACAAAGATAGAACACCTATAGCGACCGCGTGCCATCCTCCGGACACATCCTAGACCCTGAGAAGACCTCCTGCTCCGGTTTGGAGACGGGCATCACGAGCGACATGGCCAACTTCATGGAGAACCTGTGGGGCTCAGTGTTCGAGTCCGGTCCGACGCCGACGCTGGTGGTGGCGACCAACGTCACCTTTGCCGCTCTGCAAGCACTCCTGCTCGCGCTCCTGATCGGCACCTATAGCATCCACTTCGCGATCCTCAGTATCCTTTGCGCCGGCCTATGGTACTCCATCAACTGGTTCGCGCACGAGCTGCGACAAGCGCAGGCGAAGGAAGAAGAGGCCGATCGATTGCGGAAGCAGAGCGCGGCGAGTAAGGAGCGGGACTGGAAGGTGCGGGGGGAGGTGGCTGACAGCGAGGCTGATGATGAGGGCGAGGATACCGAGACGGAGCATGGTCTGGCGCAAAGTAGCTCGGACATAGCGATCGCCAGCGCAGACTTCATGCCGCAGGCGCGGGAACAGCAGGCTGTGGAAGGAGCTGCCGAATCCGCGTTGAGGGAAGGGATGCAAGGCAGTGTGCAGACGAGCGGAGCGAGAGCGAGCGAAGGTGAAACTTCGGGGAGACTGCGCAGACCTATGGCGCAAGACAGGAGTGGTGACGTTAGCAGCAGTACGGACAGCGAGTGGGAGAAGGTCGACAATCTTAGATGATATCGATGGAGGTAGACGGAATGCCCTCAGGAATACACTTGGTTGCGCTACAGCGTACGCTACCGACATAGGACAATACTGGGTCCACATCATGTCTTCACCGTGGGGATGTTCGAGTCAGAAATACCAGGTACGCGTACTTTAGCTGTCTCTGGCGGTATTAGCCTTGATACAAGCACGAGTCATGCATCGGGAGCGCCCGCGCGAGGGCTTCACCACAGTACAGCTCCCCGACGACTTCTGCAACACATCAAGTCTCTTTCTACTCGGCCGTACACAAACAGTAGTTGGGACCAGCGCATTCGCGCAAGCATCGCGACCATGAAGCTCGTCAGGTAAGCCCACCACCACACCCGCGCAAGCCTGTCGCGTGCTGAACCAACCACCCTCAAGGCCGCACCCACTCGAGCCTGGCTGATAGGCAGTGACAGATTCCTCATGAAATGCACGAACGAGACCGTCACCATCGAGCTCAAAACCGGCGCCATCGTCCACGGGACCATCGCATCCGTCTCCCCGCAAATGAACACCAACCTGCGCGCTGCGAAAATGACACCGAAAGGCGGAGCACAGATCAGCTTGGACCAGATCAGCATACGTGGGAGTGAGATCAGATACTTCATATTGCCGGACAGTCTGCCACTCGATACGCTCCTGATTGATGACACGCCGAAGCCGAAGAACAAGGCGAGGAAGGAGCAGGATAGGGGAGGTGCGCGAGGCGTCGGAGGGCCGATGAGGGGTGGAGGGAGGGGCCGCGGCCGCGGTGGAGGACGGGGGCGTGGGAGAGGGTTCTAGGGCACGAAGGAGTCCGCGAGCGATCCGAGAAGGGTTGCAAGTATTGATTGTCCGGCAAATGGGAGACGCCGAACCGCGGTGGTCTCGACAAGCAGCTACGCCGATCAGGCCGCTGAGCTATGTGGAGGTGGGATGGCAAGCTGGGTGAAGGGTGAAGGCGCTGCACCGCGTGGTATGAAACGGCTCTCCCACCGTCTCCTCTGGGAGCCCATGAGGCAGTCCCGTGAGGCAATACACGGGCCGCGCTGGATGTCCACGTATGATGCGCAATGCAAAGCTCACTCTAGCTTGACAAGGAGTCCTCGTAGTAAGATTCTGGGCTCGCTTTGCTTGTGCATGTGAAGTCAGCGCTGTAGACGCAAGCTCACTCGCCCACATTGGGTACATATCATCACGTCAGACAACGCCGACTCTTCCCCTTCGAGTTTTGACATCGTCGACCTTACAGCAAGCACCTGAGTCGCCTGGTTCAAAGTGCATCAAGGACGTCACCAAATACCCCAGCCCACAAAGACGACGACAAGCCCATCGTGGCACTGAAGCTCTCGGAGGCAGAGCAAAAGCTGCTGAACAACGTCTTCCAGTGTTTCCGAGGCGGCTTGCCCAAGGTACGCTTTGCCGGACCTCTTGACACCCTTCAACTGACAGGTGGCAGGTCGACCTGGAGAAGCTCACCGAGCTGTGCGGATACAAGCACAAGCAGACAGCGAGTGCCTGCTGGTGCAATCTGAAGAAGAAGCTGCTTGGCTCTGGCGGGGACGCCAAAGCTGGGAATGCAAAGTCACCGGCAGGCAAGGGCAGCGGTGGGACCGAGACGTCACCAGCGGGCAAGGGGCGTGGTAAGAAGCGCGGTGCCGAGGAGATGGAGAAGGCTGGCCCTGAGGGTGATGGTGATGGGACGGGTGTGAAAGATGAGGCAGATGCGGGTGAGAAGGGTGCGAAGAAGATCAAGACTGAGGTCGCGGACTAGTCTGTTCGCTCATGGCGCCCGCGGCGACCAAAGATAGCAGCGCAATCCACAATTGGCCGGTCACAGTGCACATGACCGGCGGTATGAAGCTCACTTCACGCTGCAAACGCGGACCTGGCTCCAAGCTCACCTGGTCACTGCTCTGGCGTGAAGCTCTTTGTGTGGTTCAGTCCCGCCACCTATAAATCCGACTCACTGGTTTGCACTCGCTCGGACAGCCAACGCTGATCAACACGCACAACCCGACTCGACCACAGGAAACAGCGAAGCGACTTGCTCAGCATGGCTCCCACGCTCACAGACAAGGATCATCAAGTGCTGATGCTGGTCCTCCAGTGCATCGAAGGAGGCCCGTTCAAGGTATGTGACCTGCAAGTTCGTCCGGCATAAAGACTCACTGATGATCATAGATCGACACCCAAAAGCTTGCCGACCTTGGACCCTGGAAGGACAAGGCCTCTGCAAACACGGCTTGGTGCAACTTGAAGACCAAGCTGTTCCCGAAGACTAGGGAGTCGAACGGCCAGAGTGAGACCGCTCACGCAGCGAAGGGAAGTGGCGGCAAGAAGTGTGGTGCCACGGAGGTAGAGGACGCTGAGGGCGAGGTCGATGGTGACTCGGGTGATGTGAACCCTGCGCCGAAGAAGCGCGGCAGGCCGTCCAAGGCGAAACCCGTCGAGGAGATCACCGAGGTTGCCGCAGGTGAGGCAGAAGTTGAGACCGAGAAGGCCCCTGAGGTCAAGAGAGGCCGCGGCCGTCCCAAAAAGGCGGTCGCCAAGGTCGATGACTCCCCACCACTGGCCGATGGTGATGGCGAGCACGAGGGGGAGACTGCGGCTGCCGATGATGAAGCAGGTTCTAAGCTGGAGGAGGCGCCCGTGGTCAAGAGGGGTCGCGGTCGTCCCAAGAAGGTGGTCGCCGAGGAGGCCAAGGCTGGAACACCGATGGAGGGCGATGGCGAGCACGAGGAGGAGGCTGCTGCAGCCCTTACGGGAGCAGTGAAGAACGAGGCGAAGACCGATTGACCGCACCAGAAGGCTGGGGAGAGCGCTTGAGCTTGCACATCATGTGGCAGGACGTAAAGCAGTGCAGGCATGCCTATAGAGTTTTGGCCATATTTGACGTGGGATGACGTCGGCGCGAGGACCACAACATTACCGTAGCTGAGTGCAGGCGTTGACAGCGCGCTGTCGTACGCAGCACATCCAGACACGTTAGCATTTCACTTGACTTGCTCCTGCTACAGATGGCGTGAGCGTCCCGTAGGCCGTGTGAAAAGCTGTCGTGCATTAGGCATAATGTTTGGGCCTGTGACAACCAATGCATTCGTCTTAAAAGGAAGCTGACCGGCCTTCGCTCCTATACAATCGGCCAAAGCAGCTATCGTCAAAGAAAGGTGCAGATCGATGCGTAGGTTCCAGACGCCTTGCAACATGAGCTCGTAACGTCGAATCAAAGCAGAGCGCTAGACGCTGGTCTCTGGTTGCTCGCCCTCTGCGACAACTGCCACACCCAGCCCGCGATCCGGACTTGACCGCACCAGCTGCTCCTGCCGTCTCGCACGCATGAAATCAGAAACCGCCCGTATGAGTATGAACCAGCCCACGATCATCAATACATAGGAGATCATGTCGGTCGTTTTGAGTCCACCCGACGCGCCCGCGGGCTCGCCTGCGCCGCCGACTTGATTCGGGTCGAAGTCGTGCGCGTTGGGGTCCTGCGGTACGCCATCCGTAGGTGCGTTTGGCATGTTCGGGTCTGCAGAGCCGCCGGATGAGGCATAGCGCATTTGAAAGCCGTATTGCACCAATGTGATGCCCAGTCCGGCACGAGAGCCATGCTTCGCCGCGTGCGTGGTGTGTAAAAGGTAGGTAAGTAGGAAGCCGATAAGCTGGAAGGACATCGAGATGAGCCCGTTCCACACGAAGGAGAACAGCGAGCCGACCAGCAAGCCGTCCACGAAGACATCGTCCGGATTGCCGGTGGTGTGGTAGGGTGAAAGCACCGTGGTCTCCCAGTATGGCGGGGTCGCGTCAGCCGCCGCTTGCTCGTAAGTCGGCGGCTTCTCCTCGAGATCCTCGCCAGCTCTTGGCTTGGCGTTCAGGTTGGCCCAAACGCCATCGTTTGACTGACTGTTGTTGGCGACGGCTCTGCCACCCGTTGCTGATGGTGCGAACACTGGTATCTCCGTGACTCGCCGCTGTCCCGTCGTAGGTCTCGCCCCTGTCTCCTCGACCACCTCCTCAACCGGAGTCGTTGGCGGGTACTCGCTGGAAATCAGTCGCCGCTGGTCATGAGGTCCCCTGTCGTTATCCTCGTCGTCCGAAGGGGCGTCAAACGCATCGTCGAGGTTGCGCTCCGCCTCACTCCTGTGCGCTTCGTCATGTGATGATCGCCGGCTTCGGAATGACGGTGGCGGGCTTGAGGGTATCGCCGTCGGTGGTTGCGGTATCGCATCGTCGTTCTCGTCGTCTGCTGCTACCTAAACAAATTGTTAGCTTCTGCTGCCGGCGCGCGCTGGATCAGGAGGCAAGGCTAGGCGCCGACATACCCTCGAGTAGCGCTGGTTGCTGCTCATCGCTTTGTGCACCCTGACCCAAGTTGCGCGCCAGGGATGTTGTCGAAATGCGGTCACCAGAATGCAGTATCCGTGACGGCAATGACGAATAGATGTTGGGAAGGGGATGGGGGCGAAGTCGTGCTTAGGTGGTCGATCATCGGAACCGCCTGGAGTCGCGGAGAAGCATGATGCCGAACGCCACGATCTCACCTGACTCAGCCTCAGCCACACTCCTCGAACAATGCCAAGGAGCGGTGAATGGACCAATCAGAGTGTCATCAGATTTCTTCCCACGCGGCTTGCAGTACCTTCGATCCGTACATGTTGCGGGAGCTTGTGAGTACTCGACCACGTCCTCGCTGACGATGCGAGCCACACTGTACCTGCAAACATGGACGACGATATCGACGACGTCGATGGCATGCCACAACTGCCCAGCGACACACTTCGACTTCTGAACGATTTCCTGGCCGAGAAGGACGCCAAACAGAAGCACTTCGAAAGCCTGAAGGACCAAGCCGAGAATGACTTTGCCAGCTCCCAGCAAGGCCCACTCACCATGGAGGCATTTGGGGAGGACTGGCAGGCATCCCAATTCTGGTACACCGACGAGACAGCACGTACGCTCGCTGAGCAGCTTCTCGACGGCGCGACTAGCAAGACCTTCATAGCCATCGTCTCTGCGCCGAGCGTGTACATTACCCTCCGCAATATCATCCACGGCGTTCCGGACGTCGAGCGACCCGTGCTGAAGCTGTTGGAGTACGACCGCCGGTTCGAAGTGTTCGGAAACGACTTCGTCTATTACGACTTCGAGCAACCGCTCCGACTTCCAGCAGAGCTGAAGAATCAATTCGATAGAGTGATCTGCGACCCGCCATTTTTGTCGGACGATTGTCAGACGAAGACTGCGCTCAGTGTTCGATATCTGGCGAAGTCTTGGACCCCCATTGGAGAGGGAAAGCCAAATTTGCGCTTCATCTCATGCACCGGAGAGCGTGTGGGAGAGATCATTGCTAGCCTGTACGGCAGACTAGGCGTTAAGACGACCTCGTTCGAGCCAAAACACAGCAAAGGCCTGAGCAATGAGTTCAGGTGTTATGCTAATTTTGAGTGTGAAGCGTGGAAGTGGAGATGAGACAATGCACACAGCTATGGCCGCCACTTGCACGAGCAAGCTCGCGGCTGCTGCATGTAAGACTGAGAGGCTCAGACGCGTCTGTTTCGTGCAGTACTGCTGCCGAACAGTGGACGGACCTCGCTCCGGGCTCATCCTCGAAGATCGAGACCAGTGAGACCTCGCTTCGGCTCGGGCGCCTGTACGACGTTCGCACGTGCACCAGGTTGGCAAAGTCGCCTGGAAAGTGTCAGTTCAGAAGGTCCTCCCAGATCATCAGCAATGCGCTCATGGAGCATCTCCTTCTGCCATCGAAACTGCGCTCGCATGGACACGATGGTCGCGTCTGCAGAACTGACAGTCGCTGCATATTCGGCTCGTAGGACGGTCATTGCGTATGCACGGTAATGCTCGCATCTGCAGCTTGACGAGTAGGTTGATGATTGGTGGACCTCCAGCTTGGTGGGTCTGCCTTCTTGGATGACAGTGACTTCGTGGCATGGCAATGGCTGGGGTGGGCAACAGCAACATTGCAGGGTCATCTTCAATTCCAAGAGCTTATGATATTCCGTCAGCTCTGCCCAGGGTATGCATGTGACAAGTGGCGGCGAGAAGCGTGCGAGCAGAGCCTCGAACGCCAAATCATGCACATCCGCGAGACCGAGGTGCAGACGCCCAGCTCGTGTGGTCCGATCGAGAGCAGCAGCGCGCTTTGGGCCCGGTAGCAGGTGTGTCAATGAAGTCTGGGTGGCCGAAGAGTCTCGACTCCAATCACTAGCTCGACGGCCGTGTCGCGGAGCTGCTGCCCGTCGTGTAAGCTCCTGCAAGGCATGATGCGGCACCTTCGGACACCCGACCACGTTCAGACACGAGGTGCGTCCACGACGGTCTCACAAATGTTTCCGCAGGTACCTCGCGTGCGTCGCTGCAGCAGTGTCGCAGGGTCCAGCACTTGGCCTTGACCTCGCTCACATGCCAATAGCAGGTCCGGGCACCCGGTGTGGGCTGCCTATCATGCTGTATCATGGAACCGGCGGCAGGTCGACACATAAGCGAGCCGAGCTTGACGGGCAGCTGCAAAGCAATGATTCCAACGCTTGGTGTGTGGACCTACGAAGCGCAGTCGTTGGAACAGAGTTGGCTTGCGATACTCTGCCGCTACCCGCTTGATAAGCCTGTGGGACGGCCGATGGCCACGCAGCCGAAGCGGCGGAGAGCAGCAGTGCGGCCTCAGGTGTATTACGACACGAAAGCTGCCACCACATTGGTTCTCGGCCGGCCCGCCACCTCTCGGGTCGGCGACTGTTGGAAGCCTCTTGGACGTCATGCAGTTCGGCCCGGGCAGAATTGATGCTGCATGCAGAAACACCATCTCCAGGCTCCGCTGCGAGCAGCGCCCAAGGCGCACTCAGGCAGGGTTGCTGCTGCACGGTCGCATCGGTGGAGCGCACCAGATGGGAAGGTCGAATAACATTGAGACCGACGTCCTGGCGCATGGGAACGCCACGGCCAAGCTTTTCGCAGATGTGCATGCCTCGGGGAAGATCGGCTTCCAGACCACTACTGCTGTGCGACGTAGATCCTTGCAATGCATGGTACGGGGAACCGGGGGACGGCTCGATCGTCTTTTGCGCAAGCCCACCTGTGGTCGCACGAGGACCACAGCGATATGCACCCCAGCCATTGTCATCTTGGCGGACATGAGGCACACCAGCTGCGCGTCTGAAGACGTGAATGTCACTGCTGCTTTACCCAGGTTTACGCGCTAGCCTTAAGACATCCAAGCGCCTGTCGGCTGGATGCATGTTCCTCTGGCGATCATGGAAAGAGCATGCCGTCGCCTCGCCAGCCCTCTGACTGAAGTTCGTTGTGGTCGCTGGCTTCGAAGCCTTCGAGAGCCCAAGGTCTCAGCAGAGTTCGAAAAGAGCAGGAGCGCTATGCACGCACCTGGGAGCCGTCGACTATGACCGGCTGACTGCTCCTGGGCGCTTGGACCGCCGGTGGGCTGACCACTGTTTTCTCGGTGTCGAGCCTGACTTTGAGCGTCATACCCATGAACCGCTTCTCGTTGAAGAGGTCGATGGCTTGCTCAGCCCCTGCAGCCGAGCTGAATTGGACCGTCGCTTTGCCTTTTGATTTCTCAGTTGCGGCATCCCTCTGCACCTCGCATCTGCTGATTTCTCCAGCCTTGCTGAAATATGCTTCCACATCCCTGCTGCGTGCTTTGTAATTCAACCCACTGACGAAGACGCCACGGGACTCAATTCGGACCGCACCCTGCACAGTGTTGATCGGGAGGCCATTTGGCGCGTATGTGTACCTGGAAGCTTGCTGGTTGGTGGCTTGCTGCATCTGCAAGGCTTGGACGCGCTGCTGATACAGCTGCACCATTGCAGGATACCTGGGGTCTTGCTGGAACTGGATGTTCATCATGGCTTGCTGCATGGCCGCCACCTGAGCGGCTGCTTGGGCCTGGACCGCAGCAGGCTGAGCCATCGAGCCTGATGAGCTTACGTAGGAGCTTGCTGGCGTGCTGAAGGGGCTTCCGTATGACGTTGCAGGCGTGCTAGGGTACGAAGCTTGGCTCACCGTCGGCGAAGGCCCTGGCGTCATAACTTCCCAACCAGGGGCCGTGGCCATCCGAGTGACTTCCTGGCCTTGAGCGGGATAGCTCTGGTTCGGATGAATTGAAGTACCATTGCAGTTGCAGCGTAGTAGAGCTGGCGCTGATCCACCAATGTCCCAGAGGTGGATACGGAGTCGTCTGTTGTCGATGACGTTCGTGGTGAGATATGCTTGGCAAGTGTGAGTCGGGGCCTTCTCTGGGGGCATGAGCACGTACAGTACAGATTCCGGGCTTCGTCAGGTCGTTTGACTCGAGCCTGTATCAACAGGCCAGAACGTCAGCATGTCCTTCGAACATTTTGTGATCGTCACGGGCATGACAAACGTGTCCCTTTCCCCCAGTCCTGCCGTCAGGATAGAGGGCCATTTCCGTCCAGATGCCATGAGATGCTTCTTTGCGGATCAGGTCTTTCAAGTCTTGCCATGTATATCTTATAGGTAGCTGAGACGGCGGTCAGTCTGATGGTCTCATGGCAAGAGACTCAAACCTACGTTCTCGATGACAATCAAAAAGGAACCTGGGCCATTGCCCGCCGAGGGGCCAGACATGATATGAGAGCGGCCGGACTTTTGTGTTAGAACGATGCAGCCTCTCCGGAACGTGAGCAAATGATTAGAGCATCAAGAGTAGGCGTGTCGGTCGCAAACGAAGGTCCTCCGATAGCACGACCATTGATCCAGCCGCGAAGGGTGAAGAGCACTTGGTGCTCTGCGGGACCTTGATTCAGTGCCTATGTACCAAGCAGACGTTCACGTGCCGGCGGCACAAGTCCTTCTCTCCTCGGCATGGCTGGGCCCATGCGAGGCTCTTCCGGGCGGTGGGGTTGCACGCCGCGCGGGAGTCGGGGGCCCGATTGCTCGGATACCCGCTCATCGGGATATGAAGGGTTCAGATCCGCAGTTGAAGTATCATAGACCCGTCGCACCGGCGTGCGCCACAAGCTGTGGACTTGAAGACTGCCCAGGGTATCCGTTGTTGCGCCATTCAGGTCACCCTGGCAGCCTGCACAGTCAATTGCCACACTGGCGTATAAGGTGTCAGTACCACAGCCGCCCGACGCCATGGCTCGAAGGCTTTCGGGGTCGTGCATGCATGAGCAAGCAAGTGGGGACAGGGACAGGGACAATGGTAGTGGCCGCATGTGGCGTTGACACAACCAGTGATTGAGACAGGTCAACAGCCAGCTTGGCCGAGGGTCCACCCGCTCCCACTAGCTCTGCAGTCTTGCAGGATCCTGGGGCGGCTGGCTGGAAGCGCGCTTAGTCGGCGGTGCCGGGCCGATGAACGACACTTGCATGTGTAGGCTCGGCTGATCCCATGGTGAAGTGGTCCACCTGACGTTGATGTCCAGGAGGCCGTTGCCGGTTCCGTCGCCAGGTGGCATGTCTAGAGGCGCGCCGTGAGGTCTGCGGCTCTGCGTGTGTCCGATGGGGAGAAGCGTAGCTTCTGATCAACGCCAATGGCCGAGCAACTGGTGGAGGTGGAGGCTGTGGTAGCGGCTGCAGGCTAGTGATGCTGTGTAACATACGCTTCTTCACGCGCGGGGTCCGTCGTGCCCCTCTGCCTGTTTGACGATGGGCACGGGGATGTGGACCGCACGGTCTGGCGAGAGCGGACGGTGAAGTTCGACGTGTCCCGGGAACCTCAAGCGAATCGTCGCCGCGATGGAGACGAGATGTGAATGACATCCCCTGCATCATGGTCCCGTTGTTGGGAGCTGCAGTCGCGTTGGAATTGCGGGCCACGTGCGGGCCACGCTTGGTTGGAAGTGGAGCCCGGAAGACGGCCCGCTGACAAGGGCTCACGTGGGCAACGGTGGATCCTCAGGCACTCGGAGAATGACTCCAGCAACACCAGTGCGCATCCTTGCGACGGTCTGGAGGAGAGAGCGACGCGAGAGACGGCAATGGACGATGCGTGGTTCCACACCCTTGCGACAGCTCCTATCGCTCCCAAAGAGCAGCCACAGCACAGGCGGAGGGCGTCTCTGCTACAACAGCCTGTAAGCCATTGCAAAACGTAAGCCGGTATGGCTATTCTGATCGGTCCCTAGGCTGAAGTCAAGGCTGATCTGGCAATAGAAGCCATAGTAGAAGTCAAGGAGGACGACGATCAGCCATACCCTAGCCCGCCCAAAGCTACCATAGCCCGACGCGCCCAAAGCTACAGCAACTTCTACGCGGCGGCGACAGCGATCCATCGTAAAGAGCGAGGGTCAGTGAGACGGAGGAGCGTCGAGAGCCGGAAGCCTCCCGCTGAAAAACCCGGCGTAGAGCTTCAATTCGATGCGAACTTTGCCGCAGCCGAGGCCAGGCTCGTCCAGGAGAGTCAGGGTGTCTTTCAGGCCCACGAAGAGCGCCTTCGGCTTTCCACCTCTCATCTTGATGGGATATTGGCCTCCTCCTCCTCGGCTTTGGATGTGCTAGCCACGCCGCTAAGCTCGTTTCGAGCTGTTGCAACCCAAACCGACGCCTTTAGGCACCAATGTGAATCTCTGATCGTGGAGCAGCGGCGCCTGTCATCTCTTGCGGGGTCGATTGAGGAGAACGCGCAGTACTACACTTATCTCGAGCCCATAACTCGCCGACTCAACGCGCCCAATGCCACGAACCTGGTGAAGGGTAATGACTTCGCGGAAATGCTCAGCAACCTGGATCAGTGCCTGGCGTACATGGAGTCTCATCCCAAGCACAAGGAGGCAGAGACTTACCGAAGCAGGTACAGAGCGCTGCTGACCCGAGCTCTGACTCTCATCCGCCACCATTTCACCAAGTCCTTGGGTGACATCGCGGCAGACATCAGCAAGCGCATACAGGGTGGTCAACTCAAAGAGACCACCCACTCGGCCTTGCTATACGCCAAGTACCGCGTCCCAGCCCCAGAGCTGAAGGTGCTTGGTTTGGAGATCCAAAAGCGTGCAGTACCAACCCCGGACGATGTGGATGCCGGCCGTGAGCCAGAGTATGCAAGCTTGCTACGAGAGCTGTATCAGTCGTACATTGCCACACGAGGTCGACTAATCCTTCCATTGGTGAGCAAGAAGCTGGCAGAGCTGGGCGCGAGTTCACAGCAAGCCGATGTGCTCGCCTTCGCCAAGGCCAGCCTGAGCTACATGCGCGGCATCTGCTTGGACGAGTACGAGCTGTGGTATGAGTGGTTCGAGACTGATGGTGCGCTGTACGACTTTCTCGAAAACTTGATGGAGCCCATGTACGACTATCTTCGGCCGAAGGTGATTCATGAAACGAAGCTTGAGAAGCTGTGCGAGCTGTGCTCAGTCATACAAGGGCGCTATATGAGCCTGGAGTCCGAAGATGAGGATGATGGGAGCGCGATCGTGAGTCCAAGTATCGACAACAAGCCATTCGGTCGGAAGCTGGACTTCGCGTCTCTCGTTCAGCCGGCGCTGGAAGACGCGCAGACACGACTCGTCTTCTTAGCGTTGACAGCGCTTCGGGAGGGTATAGAGAGCTATGTACCGAAGCAAGAAGACCTGGATTGGCCGAAGACGACGACATCTCGAAAGAGCAGGGCCGCGAACGGCCCAGTGTTGTCCGGCTCACGCACCTCCGTACCTCGGACCCCCATCACGCCTACCGCCGGTGAGGACATCGATGATACGGAAAGCGTCTTCAGCAAGCGCTTCGACACGAGCGACCGGAAGTTGCCAATCCAGCAATGGTATCCGACCCTGCGCAAGGCCATTTGGCTACTCCGCCGCATCTACCGCCTGCTCAACAGCACCGTCTTCGATGACCTCGCCCACCGCATTGTGCACTCCAGCATCTACTCTCTGTCAACCGCGTCTCAGCGACTCGTTCGTGACAAGACGCCGCAAGACGGCCAGCTCTTCCTGATCATCCACCTGCTGCACCTCAAACAGCAGATTGTCGCATTTGACATCGAATTCAGCCCGCCGGAAGTCGACTTTGACTTCTCCGCCGTGACAAACACGTTCTACGAATTGCGGGACCGCGGCAGTCTCTGGAATCCAGCCTCGTGGGTGAGACTTGTTGGTGGCGCTGTCGGCGGCGGACTGTTACCCCGTGTTGTGGAGAATATGCTGGACGCCAAAGCGGAGCTGGACGGTCGTCTACGCACCGTGATCAATGACTTCGTCAACGGCATCGCGGACCACATCTCGGCGCCCATTGAACCCACCACCGTGGCTAAAGCGAAGGAGGAGTTCGAAGCGCTCAAAGCCGTGCAGACTGTGCGCGAGCTGGCGGAGAAGGACGTTCCGTCTGTGCGCGCGAAGCTGGGGGAGTACGTGGAGGACGCGCGCACGCGGGAGACGCTTGTCGCGGCTGTCAGAGACCAGGTGCTGTTGAGCTACGAGGAGTTCTTCGACGGGTATAGCGAGGGCAAGGGGAAGAAGTTGAGTCGCAAGGGCAAGGCGCGGGAGGACGAGATCTGGGGCCCAGAGCTGTTCAGCGAGGCCATGGAGAGGGTGTTTCTTGTGGGAGAGGTGGTCGGAGGCGATGATGAGGGGCATGGGAGCATGAGTGGGGAGGTCAGCGATTGACTCGAAGGCTGTTGTAAATGTTCCATCAATCTATGTACTCCACCAGTACCCCTTCGCCTTGCCCTGCTTTACTTTGGCGTGACCGAGCCCAGGATGGCCGTGACCATTTGCATGGACAGCAACGATCTTCTCGGCAGGTCGCAAAAGCCGCCACAGCTCGGCGATCGTGATGCGCTGGACGGGCAGCATGCTGTACTGCAGGCTATACAAATTCTTCCGGTGGATCGGCGGTACGAACTGGCCGGAGATCAGGCAGAGGAAGACGCGCGGCGAGAGATAGTGCTTGCGTAGCCGATGGCCCAGCTGGGCATACTGCAAGAACGTCTGTGACAGCGGCAAGGGAATGGATTCGAGCTTGATGTACGACGTCGGCGCGAGAACCTGTGCAAATTGTGCGGGACGCGCCGCCGTATCTGTGAGCGCAGCAGGGGTGTTTTGCAACTCGAAGCGGATGCCTCCCGGTAGACGCCTGGAGTCCTTCAAGCGCAGCATCAACGCAAATAGCGGGAAGTGATTCAGGCACGCCAGCCATGTATCAAGTGCGGCTTTCAGCGCAATGATGGCCATGCGTGCACCCGCGAAGGTCGCGTAGAACACTGCGACGGTGGGCAGCAGGAAGAACAGCAGGGTGAAGAGGATGGTGCCGAGGAGCAGCTGGTCGAGGTCGTAGTCGCAGCTGTCGATGCGGTTGCGCAGGATGTTCCGTTTCTTGCCGCGAAAGAGGTGGAATAGCGAGATGATGATCGTCAGCTGCCAATTGTAGATTCGTGCTGATGCGACGTAGAAGCTGTAGATGTGCAGCGTGAGCAGCGAGACCAGGTCCGAGGCAAGAGAGATGGGCATGCTGGCGCCCGCGAAGCTCGACACGCCAATCAGGCGGACGACGTACGGGAGCAAGGGCGGCAGCTGCCGCATACTGCCATCCCAGTAGTCGATTACCCAGAGGAACAAGTCGGCGAGGAACTTGGCGAGCTCATTGTTGAGTTTGAGGCCGGCGGGGTAGTCTGTCAGCCAGGTGATCACGCCCTGAAGGCCTTCGATTGAGTAGGTGTTGACGATGCGGTCGATTTGCCGGGCGACAAGGTCCGCGTTCTCGAGGATGTAGGAGCCCAGCGCGATGCCAATGATGACATCGTTTGCCACGAGCCAAAGGCTGTTGTAGAAGCGGATATACTCTGGGTGGCTGTCCGATGTACTCCGCCACTGGTAGGCAGAGCGCTGCAGGGTTTGGTACTGCGCAGGCCAGTAGCAGAATTGCTGGAGTCGAATGTCAACTTGCTGTGCCGTGGCGGAAACGTCTTTGAGTGCGATGGCGTTGGGAAAGGGCCGGCAGTCCAGCAGCCAGAGTACCCCTTCTGCAGCGACGCGTTGTATCATTAGCAGACACACGAAGACCTGCGATGCCGATGGCCAGATGTTCTGCAGAAATGCCTGTTTCATCCAGAGAAGGACAGTCTCCCATGCATTGGTCGCCGACTCCACCACACGCTCGCTGACGCTCATCTTGCGTCTCAGGCGTGTGCCCACTAGACTGATATTGCTCTGCATCAGATCGTTGAGCTCAGCAGAGCAATTGATCTGGTTGACCAGCAATGGCAAGGCCAGCTCTTTTGCCGTTCGTGCGTGCTGCACCACAGTGTGCAACTTCAGCTTCTCCACCAGCTTCGCCTTCCTCTTTCTCTCAGACTCCTCGTCTTCGTCATCTTGCTGGAATGCCGGTACGCTGATGAATGCGGCATGCTTGCTCGCCAGCGTGAGCGAGATGGGTGTGTTTGACAGATACTGCACGCGCCGGGGATCCGGTCGATCGAACGTGATGACCTGGAAGACCACGCCTGTTTCTCGTGGGCAGTCGACGTAAGGTACCGGCGATACCGGCGTAGTGCGTATGGACAGAAGCTTCGGATCGAATATCAGGCTCGTTTTGGGTGAATTGAGAGTTCCTAGCACGTGGAGCGGTCGGCCTCCACACCGATCCAGTATGCACTCTACCGGGTGAGGTGCGCCTCGAAAGAGGGACTGCACACGCAGTGCATGCTCGACATTGCGAGCCTGGAGCAGGGAAGTCAGCGTAATTCCACGCTGACAAGGCCTACTCGTCACCTACCTCGACACCCTGCAGCACACCAATCACCAATACATCCAGATCCGAGTTTCTCCACCCTACCATGACACCTGGTGTATCATCATTTGGCGCGTCGGACGGCCAAAGTACGCGCATCAACCCATGTCTTCTTGTTGTCATAATCCCATCGCGGAAATGCCTAGAACGATCCTCGCCGCCTCAGCTGCTCTCTCGCAGATATGCCGGCCTCCAGTGGGCGAGGATGCACTTTGGCTTCCTTGGCTGCGATCCGCTCGATGGGGACGAGGAAGACGACGAAGAAGAGGGACAGCACCGCGAAGCCTTTCGCGGCACGAGTAATGACGCCGTGGTCCCAGGCGAAGATGGCGAGCTCATACAGCCGGGTAACGAGGTCCCAGCGCGCGGTGATGTAGCCTGCTAGGAAGATGCCGAGCGTGAGGACTGAGACTGGGTGCATGGGGTGCAGCGACCATGTCCAAGTGCCACGGACTGCTCTTGATCTCCTTCAACAGTGTTGCCTGGCGACTCGATCGGATCGAGCGCGCGTGTGCGGTAGGTGGCGCGCGCGTGCGGTAGGTGGCGCGCGGTGTGTTCGGTGGCGGGGAGGCTGGTGGCTTGATAGACACAATACTCTGGCGCTGTCTTCGCTGCCGCCCACTCGAAGCTGTGTCGCTGTGGAGGTTGCTGTCGCCGCACCTCCTTGGCGATTGCGTCAAAATGTCAAGGTCAATGCACGCACGTGGCAGAGCGTGAACCTCGATACCTTAGCTTCGCACGTTTGCGCGGCACTAAAGCACTGAGGTGGCACGGCCAAGAGCATACAACATGAAAACCCACGACTCACTGTCACTCCCCTTCGCATCTTGTCACCTCGCGCAGAGACTTCTTCGGGCTGCAGACCGTCTTGTGGAGCAGGAGCGTGAACGATGCTGAGTGAATGCTTGAGAACGCGACCCTGACGCGACTTGTCCAAGTCCCTTCTTTCTTTGTCTACATGATGGCCAAGCCGAGACAGTCTGGTTTCGACGCCTCGACTCGTTGAAAGGCTGCCAGTTCTGGGTCGCCCACTCCTGTTACCATCCTCCCAAGATGGTGGTGTGCCCATTCTTCCTCCAAGGGCGATGCAAATTCGGCAGTAAGACGTGCTGCAATCATCCTCATTAGACAAGCATGCTGGCTAACACAGTGCAGACAATTGCAAGAATGAGCATCCGGGTCAGGCTCAGCAGAACAGCTTCGCGGCTCTCGGTAATAACAGCAGAGGAGATACTGGGGGTGGAAGGAATCGGTCCGGCGGCGCGAATGGTGGCGATCGATGTATGTACGACGGGAGTGAAGACTCCCAGACACACGTCCAAGCCGTCATGAACCTCACCTCACATGCTCAATCGAATTGTACCTCTACACCGCCACCACACACATACCATCATGTCTCAATCGCATTACTGGCCGCGTGCTGATAAATCTCGCCCAGATCGACCAGGAGACCGCAACAGGAACCAAAAGTTACCGTGAGTGTAGCTATCGATGCCCGCGGCTCGATGCACTGACGCAGATAGCTACCATCTCGACCGAGACGCAGTCGCCGCAGATCTAGAAGTTGGAGGCGATGGCGAGAGGCCGCGATGGCTGCTGTCGTCCTACGGACCAGGTCGCGATGCATCTCGCCAGCTCCTCGAAGGCGCCCTTGAGCAGAGTCAGGAGGAAATGAGGGTGATGTGCTACATCGCGGTGAGAGACAACAAGCTGCAGGACTACGTATGTTCTTCCAGTGTCGGCGCCAATGGAAGTCTGCTGATGTGGCTGTAGCTGTCACATGAGGCCAGCCTCGGATCACAGGCCCAGCAACAAGCTCAGACTATAAAGAACGATCTCGACAGCGCGCTCAAGTATGTCATTGATGGCGAACAGCAGCATCCCAACCGCATCGATCAGGTCGCGAATGGGTCTGGCGCATCCTGGACCAGCAAACGTGCTGCCACAGGAGGTGGCTTCGGACAGCCCTCCTTGGGAATGGGCACATCGCCATTCGGTAAGCCGTCGGCACCATCAGGCTTGGGACAGCAGGCGCCTGCCTTTGGTCAGCCCTCGCAGGCCACCGGTACCTTTGGGCAGCCCTCAAGTATTGCGTCAAAGCCTGCCTTCGGACAGCCTTCCCAACAACACGCTACCTTTGGTGCACCCTCGCAGCCAGGCAACGGCGGAACAGCCTTTGGAGCTCCCTCTGGCTTGGGCGCTTCAAGGCCCGCTTTTGGCGCGCCTTCACAACCGGGGTTTGGACAATCAGGGTTCGGACAAGCAGCAAATTCGGCCTTCGCCGCACCAAGCCAGCCTGCAGGAAGCTCGCCCTTCGGCGCGGGGCAGCATCAACAAGCCAACCCCTTCGCTGCCGCCGCAAACCAACCATCTGCCTTCGGGCAAGCATCCCAGGCTCAGTCGCAGCAAGCGAGTCCATTCGCCCCCACCAACCGCCAGACCAACGGATTTGGCAGTGCGGGCAGCCAAGCTGGTACAAACCCGTTCGCGCCCAAAACCGGCGCACCGGCGTTCGGACAGCCATCACAGCCGAACGGGAGTCCCTTCGCGCAAGCGGCGCAGTCTGGTAACAGTGGGTTCGGGCATCCTGCAGCACCAGCTGCGATATCAACTGGCTTTGGCCAGCCTTCTGGACAGAGTGCTCCGCCGACCGGCATGGACATGTCAAGTCCAACTGCACCGGTCACGATTACGAATGGCGGCTTCGGCATGGCAGCACAGGGCAGCAGCACAGCACCGACTGCAAACACACAGACAAATGGCACTGCACTTGTCGTAGGGATCCCAGGCACGAGCAGCTACACTACCCGCGGCCCCGACGGCAAGTCCCTGCGGACGTGGAAGAACCAGCCCGTGACCTACGATCGCGAGCAGAACCCTTGGGTGCCATACTATAAGCACCCGCACACGAAGACGGAAGAGCGGATCTGGCATCCGGATGGAGTGCCGGAGGTGCCGAACCCGGACGCAGAAGCGGCGGACGCGGATGTGTATCTCGGAGATCTGGGAAAGCTCCTGGAGGAGTTGTATGGGCTTGTCAAGGAGAAGGGGGCGTTCGAGCACGGAGGGTTGGTGCCGGAAGTCCCGCCGAAGAGGGAGTGGGTGGAGTGGGATTTATAGACGGGCTGGGAGGCGTTCAACGGGAGCGCAGAGGTATTGGGCGTGGCAAGGGGACTGGAGAATTGCCAGCGTTGTGTCACTACTCGTGGCGTAATGGTCCGATGAGGTGGGATCTTCGAAATGTGGTAGAACGTCATATCAACACGATGTCGTTCGGCTCAATCACATGTTTATTCCGTCCCGCGTCGGCCTCCACATTCGGCCTCCTAATCGCGTGTCTCGAACGCGACATCCCTGCCACGATCAAACCCAATGTCCACTCCCCCTCGAGCAAGCGTCTTCAGTGCTTGAGCAGTTCGTCGTGGCCGTGTCTGTTGTTCACGTAGACGCGCTCTGATGCTGTCGTGCTCGGTTTCAAAGGGATAGCAGGAGCCGGCGCAAGGAGTAACAACAACACCACCCCGCGTCGCACATGCACCGCCTTCGCCAATCATGAGCGATCTGATGGAAGGCGTTGGCACGCCGCCACGACGCAGACCGCGGAAGCTGCAGAAGCGATCAGGACGCGGCAGCGTCGACGAGAGCGCGACGATGTCGCCCAGATCACTGCACGAGGATGACCGCAGCGAAGAGCGCAACCGTTTGTTCGAGCGCCGAGACAGCGACCTCACAGACCTTCCAGTCGATGACCACAGCTTCCTGGACGTCGATTCGGTACAGGAGGAACCAGACGCGCCCGATGGAAACGACAGTATGGATGAGCGGGAAATGAGGAGGCACTTCATGGACGTGGAGTCGAGTTTCTTACCCGATGGCGGGCACGCGTCTACGATCGAGGGCAGGAAGGGGGCGGATGACACGTACTTGGAGCTTGGGCAGGTCGGACGTACGCCCCCGGCGGATCAGATGTTCGGGAGCGTGCGGCGGAGTAAGCAGGGGTCGTATCGAGGACAGGAGCAGCAGCTGGAGCAGGGCAGCGACGATGAGCCCGAAACACCCGCGGACGCGTACAAGACCCCTGCACCTGGCCGTGACTATGGAGAGGACATCGAGGAGGAGAGCCAGGAGGATGTGGATGGCGTCGCCAGTCCGTCTTCACCCGCTCAGGCCGCGGCGCAAAGAGGTCACGCACGTAACGTCTCCACTGCTAGCTCGACGCGCTTCACGCCTGTCAGGGTGGCATCCATCGCCGCTCGTTCCAATGGCACATCACGCCCTGCCGCTCCCGTGCGCCCGACATCGAAAGGCTCGACGATCAGACCGGGCTCTGCAGATCCCCCGGAAGACGTACCATTGCCAAAATCAGCGGCGGCGTCTATGCTCAGCTCGAACGGCGTGCACCCATCATCTCCCTCACGACTCGCTGCGCGACCGAGCTACATGAGTTCTCGGCATCCGAGCCAGCAGTCATCGGTGTCTACAAGCACTCTGACATCGCTGTCCAGTACCGATACTACTGTCAACCCGGACTTCGCGTTGCAGACTGGTGGCGCGATGTCGAGTAGCAACTCACTTGGGCCAAGCCATGGTCGAGCCGAATTGCTACGCTTACCCAGCTTTGGGAGCGTTGTGTCATACATGGACAGGGACAGCGATAACGTGCCAGCATACAGTCGGGGTACAAGCTCCAACAACTTCGCAAGCAGATTCGGTGGCCACCTAGACGGACTGGAAGAGGAGAGACCCGAGACACCACGCGCCAGCAACTCGAACATTCAACCGCCGACCGACACTGTCTTGGCGCAGCGCGTAGAGAGCATTCAGGTTCCCGAGACGGTAGCTAGGGACTTCCGTGCGCGGAATCGCTCTCCTGCGCGGCCCTCCTCTTCCAGTGGCAACGGGGTCGGCACCCAGGATCGTCCGCGTAGGACGCTGACGCTCAAGGAGCAGA
>JAWDJV010009680.1:0-22390 GCA_033119285.1 Teratosphaeriaceae sp. CCFEE 6253
GCCATTCACTCGGCTGTTGCGGACCGGAGAGGGGTGGGCAGGCTCTCAGGGTCATTCCGCAGAGCGCCACACGAACGGCCAAATCCCACCTTGCGGAGCGGTGCAGATGGCGCAGATACGGGGGGCCTCTTCGAAGCATTGCAAGACCGTACGGACGGCTTGGTGGACGACGGGGTGAGGCCTTTGAAACGGAAGCGATCCTCTGAAGTGCCAGCGAGAAAGAAGCCCAACAAGCCTCTCTCCCTCCTCGAGCTTCTCCAGCAGAGCGACGCGGCGACCTCTGCAGCGGAGCTTCGAGAAAGTCCGCCTAAGCCCATGCCATACAGCCACGCACCACCGCCGGTGGACTACGGTCTCCCTTCTTGGCAGCTACCGTTTCCGGCGGCACCCCTTGCTCCAGTCGCAATACCTCGCGTGCATACTCATCCACTCGCAGCACCTGTACCAAGTAAAGGATGGGCCGGCGGTCCATATCCACCCCCATACCAACCGGATCACCAATCCGCAATACACATCCCCAACCAGAAAAGAAAGCCCGTGGCCATACCAAGGAAACAGCTCGGGTACATCACCAAACCACCGCGGCAGTATCCCGGTCTGCCACCTGATCAGGCTCCGAAGGCACAAGGTCTGTTCCAGACGCTGAAGCCTATACGTCAGGGGGAGGTCATGAGCTATGAGCAGTTTATCATGTTCAACAAGGAGCGCGCAAAGATGAGCTGTCGCGTTGCCAAAAGAAAGGTACACATACCATCTCATGCAATGTGAAGTACTAGGCCGAGCTGACGAGCATGGCGCAGTGCGATGAAGGCAAACCCATGTGCAGCAGCTGCGCAAGCACCGGCAAGATTGAGTGTCTCTACGACTCTCCTCCCACCGGCGCCAATCGGCCTGCAAGCTACGGCCCCATCGTCAGCATTCACCCACAACGTACCATGCATAATCCTCCGAACCTTACATCCGTCCCTCCCGCTTCCGATTACCAGCGGCCAACGATGGCTCCGGCGCCACCGCAAATGCAGCAGGTTGCCGGAGTCATGGGAATTGCGGGATCGACGCTGCAGAGCTACCAGACTGCGCCGAGCACGACGCCTAATTACGGCCTGCTCAACGGCTCAACGCGGGGATATGCGTCCACGGCTTCCTCGCAGGCGTTCGGAGGAGGGCCGCATGCGCAGCTAGGGGCTCATGGGAGGGAGGGCAGTCCAGATCCTTGGTTTCCGCGCAGGTAGGGCAAGTGGGGTGCAGGTCGAGTGGGATCACGGTGAAGACAAAGCGAGTGTACTGCCGCAAGGATTCGTCCCAGGAACGCCCGAGGGGCGCAAAGGCGTTCCCGTCAATCGTGACGTGGCTCCTATGAATTACATGATGCGGTGAGTACACTTCCGGGAGTATGATATTGACGAAGATAGCTCGATAATGCGTACAGCTTCGGCCTTCATCTAAGTACAGCCACCACCGTCGAACCGTATGGATCCCATTCTCCGTTAGTACGTGAAGGCTACGCTATATTTCAAGCTACACCGCGCCACTGCGTGAAGACCACGCCTCTGCCCTGGAGACGCTTGCGAAGGTATGTACTCGGCCAGGTTCATCACGAATGGCGAGACAAGCATGAATACGAGGCGTCACCACGATCCTTGAGAGTAGTTAGGGACGTAAACAGTTTCCCGCGCGATTGCACGGCGCCATGCTGGCATTGAACACATGTACGATGCGACATGCAGCAAGATCTGGCACGGGCGCCGATATCCGACTCAGGCAGTCGCTCGTGGGCTCCAAGCGGTCTCGCAATTCCAAGGATGAGCACGGCACAGCCTCGCGACCACGGAGATGCAGGCAGTGGCGAGGAGCGATCTCTCGTGCAGGAGGCAAGCGCCGTGCCGACCCCGGTCCAGGGCCAGTCACCAAGCGCCTTCCAGCTGTGGACGAGAAGCATGACGGAAGCCAGTCAGCGTACCTGTAGGGTCCTGGCTACGGCAGGCCAACGGTATGTACTTAAGGCATGCTGCGCTCTCGGCCCTCCATCTCTCGTACATCTACCTCCCCATGCACAGCTCAAGACTGGTCTCGTCAACAAGAATGAATATGAGGGCATGGTCTGCCACCCCGACTTGCTTTCTAGGTTGTGCACGATGTTGACGCATACTGTCGAAGCAGGAGCAGGTCCGGGTGCAGCACGTGACTGCTGCTTCGAACACGTTGAGAGACGTTGGGAATGCCTGTTGTTGTACATGCCTTCCGAACAGCAGCGCCCTGCCACCAAGCCTCGACCCGAGGTGGGAACACCTACTGGTTTATACCTTCCTCGCCGGAGGTACGGCGCACGTCTCGGCGCCCACCTTCCATGCATGCAGGCTTGGCAACGCTGGATGTGGCAGGCACCGCTGCTTCCTTCCCTCGGAGTGCGCCCGACCCAGGCACCTCCTGCTGTCTGGCGGGCGAGGACCTGGAGGGTAAACACTGCAACTTGAGAAGGACCCTGCGCACAGTCCTCGCCGCCAGAGAACAAAACTCGACCGATTCCCTCCTCGATTTCTCTTCCTTCTTCCTCACATCAAGCACCAATCTGCTCCCAAAACATCACCGAACCAACCAACCAACCATCCAACTTCCAACCACCAACCAACCCACCATCAACCGTGAGCTCACTCACTCCCATTCCCTGCCCTCGCTCACTCTTCATCATGCTAATCTTTCACAGAAGATGCCTTCCTTCAGCAAGATTGCGGTCCTCGCCATCGCCGGCACCACGATCGCCGACGTCGTGGACATCTCCAGCACCGAAGACGTCAAATTTTCCACCAGGATCCGCATCTACTCGAAGCCGGGGTGCAACCCAATGGACAAGAACCACGACCACCACACCCTTCCCGTGGGCAAATGCCACAAGTTCCACGCTGCCGACTTGCCCTTCGAGTCCCTCAAGACGTATGGCGTGATTCAAGGCATCAGCACCCTCGACGATCACATGTGCCAGATGGTGGTCTTCACGAAGCCCGATTGCAAGGGCGATGGCATCACTCTCGGCAGTGCGTTTTCAAACTCATGCCCTCGCATCTCACATCAACCCGCTGACATCGCCGCAGGCATGGCCGAGAGCCATGAGAGCTGCCTCGACGTCCCCAGCTCCGACGGCTACTCCGTCAAGCTCGTCTGCGCCGATCGCGCGGACTTCGCCAGCACCATCTCCGCCACGGGCCCCTCGTCTTCTACCACCACAGTGACTGTGGCGACCACGCTGCCGACCATCACCATCTCGGAGAAGCCCACCGAGACGATCCACGCCATCCACGTCCCGACCACCTGCGCCTCCAACGACGAGCTGTGAAGAGCCCATGGGGCGGCACGAGGGGAGGACTGGGGCGGGGAGAGCCCTCCGGGCAGCATCGTAGAGCTGACATTGTTTTTGAGTATTTTTATTTGCTTTAGTCACCGGATACAAAGGTGCCGCGAATTCTCTGTGCCTTTTTCATGTCCTCGTCCTCGCTTGTGATCCGCCTTTGCATGCGCCCTTTGCCACTTCACGGAGAGCGCTTCATTTCCTCAACCTCATCAATCTGACTCTCCTCGTCGCCATCTCGTGTTCGTGGTCCCGCATCTCCTCTCGGCATCACATCGTCATCGCTGAGATCATCATGAACCCATGATCATCTGCTCGCGCTCAGCGTTGTCGTACAGTGCCAGTGCTCTTGCATCTCTCCTCAGTATCATATGATTGTCTCTAGGATTCGCTCATTGCTGAGTCCACTTTGCTCACTCTCGGCACTACGATCTTGCGCATGTGCTCTTGCATGTACACTCAGCACCATATCATCGTCATGGAGATCCTTCCCTGACTGAGATCAATTTGCCTCGCTCTCGGGATTCTCACCGTGTATAAGTGCTCGTGCATCTCTACTGAATACTACCCTGCCATTTCATTCGGTTTGGGGATACGCTTATTGTTTCGACTCTTTACAGCTCAATCTCATCACTACCATCTCACATCTATGCTCTTGCATCTTCGCTCGGTACCACTTCAACTCCGTAATCGTCATAGAGATACTTCAGTTCCTCTATACACGTCCGTCTCTCTCTCCGCGTCGTTATACCTTGCCCATGCTTACACATGTTCTCTCGATCTCACCTCGCCGTCGCGGAGACACTTGTACCCCCAGGACCTCATATCTTCATCTCCCTGTCGTGTAATTATCTCAACGCCCATACTCGCTTAGCCAGTACCACTTCATTTCTGTGACTCTTGCGGAGCTTTGCACAATCGCTGTCACAGTCTCGCCATCATGATACTATGCTGATGCTCAGATATGTCCGCGCAACAGCATCGCGCAACTGCAATCATCTCGGGGACGATCACACCCACGGACCGCTCTGATCGACCTCTCCAAATCGCCAGCATGTGCAGATGCTTCTGCGTATTGGTGTGATACTATCTCGCGAGTCTTGCTGTCTAGGAGATGCTCACAGTCACCGACGAGGGCGGTCTAGGTCTCACAGTCACCGTTGCATGCGCATGCTCTTGCGTGACGCCCGAGACTATGACATTACCTATGGGATGTCGGCTATCGAATCTCACTCTCACCGCCACGGTATCGTAACGATGCTCCTGCGTGCTTGCGTTGTGGAGGTGGCCTTCAATCTGCTCGCGCTCTCACGATCGCAGTCCTGTGCTGATGCTCGTGCGTGCCTACCCATAGTCTCCACGACGCCACAAAACTGGCTCGAGATCAGTCTCGTGTCCAGCGTCGTTATCGAATGCTTATCGAGTCGCGGCGGTGAAAGCATGACAGTCATTGTGACAATGCCGCCTGCAGGCTTCTCCGCTCCGTCACTTTCGCCTCGTGCCTCTCCCGTTGCCCCCAGCACACGCACTCCTTCCAGTGACCGTCGAGCGCAACACGCTGCCAGCGGATACAGTATCCGCTTGGGGTCGACGAGTGCAGAATCTCTACTTGCGCTGTCAGTATCGCGGTGTAAGTCGAAGCATGCGTGGTGGCTCATGGCTGAGCCCCTCCGGTCAGTACGTGCGAGCTCATATCGTTAGCAGTGATGCCGTGCACGATGGATGGCGTGATCGTTACTGTGGGTGACCGCCGTGGACCATCCGAAGCTGCATGAGACGAGAGTCCGCGCAGGTGATACGAAGCAGTAAGGAGATTGTCAGTATACAACCACTCACCGGCCCTGCATCGATTACAGCGCTGTAGCCGACCTCATATGACCGACATGCACGCACAGTGTGAGGTAGCGAAGATACTAGACCGTTGCATTCTCATAGCTTACTCTTCTTCCCGCCCTTCACCCCCTCCACCACGCCCCCACCCAAGAAGAAATCCGGATACTTCCACGTACTCCCCATATCCGCCCCCGTGGTCCGCCACTGCCCTCCATCGACCACAAGCACCACCCCGTTGACATAGCTCGCTGCGTCCGAGAACAGGAACACCGTCGCATCTGCGATTTCCTTCACCTCGCCCCACCTCCCCACCGGGATCTTCGCCTTGCTCTCCTTGACACTGCGCTCATCGCTCTTGCTCAAGCGCTCCATCCCCTCTGTCCCGGCGATGGGGCCAGGTGTAATGACGTTCGACGTGATGCCAAAAGGTCCATACTCCATGGCTACGGAGGAGGAGATCTGGTCCACAGCGGCTTTGGCGGCCATGACGTGGGCTTGCAGTGGTTGGCCGCGGAAGTGGAAGGAGGCGGAGATGAAAATGATGCGGCCGCCGGTCCCAGTGGGTTCGGTTTTGCCGGTGTTCTTGTGCTTCTTCACACTCTCGACCAGGTATGGCAGGACGGCTTTCGCCGTGTTGAAAGAGCCCAGCGCGTCGATCTCCATGACCGTCTTGAACGCGTTCGAGCTCAGCTGCGCCATTGGGGCTAGGAAGTTGCCGGCTGCGCCCGCGATCGCGAAGTCGATACTGCCCAGTTCCGTTGCGCAGCGCTCGGCTGCGGCGTCCATGGCTTTGACATCCCGGACGTCGGCCACGATGCCGATGACTTTGGCCCCTGGGCGGACACTCGCGATATCTGCTGCGCCGGCCTTAGTCTTCTCCGGGTTGCGGCCGGTGATGCAGGCGTTGCCGCCTAGGGCGACGAAGGCCCGGACTTGCATGGAGCAGATGGTGCCGGCGCCGCCAGTGCAGAAGAGGACCTTGTCCTGGAAGATGCCATCGCGCCAGACGTTGGAGAGGAAGGTTTCTCGGGGGACGGGCATGTTGGTCGTATTGGCTTGTTGATGATCAGGTGCCTTTGTGATATCCAATGGCAAGCTCCCAGCGTGTAGCTGTTATTGTCTACGTGTAACTTGAAACGACAAACGCCTTGCTCGCGACTCGGGAGGGAGTCTGACTTATGAGTTCCTGTTCGGCCGTAACGAGGTCGTCTCACTCAGCTTTCCCGTGGCTATGGCGGTTCGAACCGCAAGCGCGATCTTACAGGCGGACTCCAACGGTAGGACAAGGGCCGCCGGTGCAGACCTCGGTGAGAATGTTTGTTACATTTATGGTCGGCCCACGCAGCACGTCTGCGATGTAATCGGCGTCCCGGTGCCGAGGTCAACATTACTTCCCGATCGGGAGTAATACGGGGCTGGTCAATGCGTCCACGCTTGTAACACATGCCCGAGCTCGACGTCACCTCGGCGGTACGCAGCTCAGGTACCCCGAGCAAGCACAGCTTTGAGCATCGCAAGTCAAGTCACCTGTTACAGAACACCCACGATGCCTTCCTCCGTCGTTTTCGCGAAGTTCGTTGGAACCATCAGCCTGGGACTATTGACCGTACGTCCTCACACCGACGCAATCCTTGGCTTCCGGCACTGACACAAGCCAGGGCGTCTCCTACACTCTCTCTACGCAATCCCTCCCATCCCTGCTCACCCTCCCCTCCGCCAAACCCGCAGCCTACACTCTCCGCCAAACCGCCCGCCTCGCGACTCTGCACATCACCGCGCTGAGCACCATCTCCTGCCTGTCCCTCGGCCTGGCTTTCGCCCTCTCGCCACCACGCATACGGCACCCGTACCTCCTCTGGACGTCTCTCATCGCGGCTTCGAGCGGCGCGCTGAACTTCGCGATGGATAAGAGTATGCGGCAGCGGGTGGTCAAGGACGAGGTGGGGGAGGTGAACGGGGAGCAAGTGGAGAAGCGGGCGAGGGAGCAGCAGTGGATTGAGTTTGTGCGGACCGGGGTCAGCGGGGTGGGGTTCGTGATGGGCGTGGTGGGGATCTGGGGCGACGGGGCGTGAGAGAGAGGGGTGTAATGGGATCTACGACATGATGAGACTTGAGGTGTAGGAGAGGGATGGAGAGGGATGGAGATGGATGTCGTTGGGAGGATGGAGCTTCTGTGCAGTATAGGCTGGCAGCTCGACTCAATCTAAGACCTTTTCCTACTCCATTCACGGCCTGCCCACGACTGTGTACTGCATCTCCGTGTCCGAGGGCTCGAGGCTGTCACATCATGATCGATTGCTGGGCTGTGATATAGCGTAGCGCGCAAAACATGCCAATCACAACGGGGCATGGCGCAAACGTCGGGGATGTGATATGCATGAAGGCTGCTAGTAGCCACTAACATTGATCAACTGCATATCTCGCATAACATCATCACATCATATGCCTGGCACACGTAGCATCAGAGTCAACAGCTCTCCCGATTTTTCCCTCTCAACCGCTCATTCCCGACCTGTAATAACAGTACTTCTTGAAACAGGCATTGCACCCCGCAGGCAACTTACTTCCGTCCTTATTCTTCACCGCACACGCCAGGCAGAACGGCCACCCCGCCGTCCCATTCTGCGTCGCAATCGCATTCCCATTCACGATCATCGCATCCGTCTCCGCAACCGAGTACTGGATCTTCGAAGTCGGCTGCCCGGAGTTATACGTGTACGCCACGTTCGGCAAGAAGACGATGAAGGTGGTGCCAGTCTCATTGCAGCCGAAGAACGTGGCGCGCTTGTTCAGACCTTGAGCAACGAAGGTGCTGACGGGCGGGATGAAGGGCATCTTCGTTAGACCGACGGCTTGGGCATTCAAGTAGGTCTGCCGGATCTCGGTCCCGTTGGGGAAGTTATCGGTGGTGTCGGCCGAATTGTCGTTGACGACCAGGACGTCGACGGTGCGTGAAGGCTGGATGAAGGGCCAGATGGGGTTGTCTGAGTCAGATCAGTTTATGCTGTGGTTTCCTGGGCAGGAAGGGGAGAGGGCATGACTCACTCTGCAAGGTCGCGCCTCCGTCGACCATGGTCAAGACAGCATCATTCTGTACCTGCGACGAGCGCTTGTACTTGTAGAACGGATTGACGTAGATGCCGAACAGGTCCGTGAAGACCGGCTCATGCGCCTGATTGACGAGTCCCTCGAGCACACTCGCGAGGCCGGCGGAAGAACTGTTCGATGGCGGAATGACGCTGCATGCGGCGAAGAACACGTCGCTGCTTGTGCCGAAGATATAGCCCAGGTTGTCGTAGCGGACCGTGCACACGCCGGGCACAGTTGGAGAGCCGTTAGTGAGGTTGGAGCCCATGTACTAAGAGGATCTCGATCAGCTTGCATAACTTCTTACGGGAAATGCAGTGCTGCCTACGCACCTTGGTCTGTGCGAAAGCAGATACACCAGTGTCCCACGAGCCGTACTCGAACGGATGGAACTCGTATATGATCGCGTTCAGCGGCGGCGCGCACTGGCCCTGCGACCCATTGACATTCGTCGTCGTGATGATGGGATACGGCACGTTGTGATTCGTGAAGTTACTAAGCGTAGTCAACCCGGACAATCGAGTCGCCACGCCACCGTCAAAGCCTCGAAGTAGCTGATAAGACAGCAGGCGGCCATACGGGTCCACGATCGTGACGTCGTACCCAGCACCCTCCTTCGCCTCGATGTCGCTCACAACGAGTGCATACTCTGTAAGGCCTGAGGTGGAGAGCAGGTTCGCCGGAACCAGGAGCGAATTCTGGAACGCTTGCTCCCAGAGGTTGTCACGCAGATACGAGACAGTCGGCCAGTTGTTGCCGGCAAGCGAAGACAAGAACCATGCTCCGCCGGAAAGCCCGGCTTCGTAGGTTAGAGTCTGGTAGAAGCCGCTGACATTGGTGTTGCTGTCGCGGCCGTCAAAGGCCTGGATGACGCCGGCGGTCTCGAGGAGTGCGCGGTAGCCGCCTCCGCTGGATGTAAGGCCGACGACAGGCAGCGAAGAGGTGCTGAAGGCGCCTTGTCTCTTCAGCCATGAGGTCAAAGCGGTGTTGGCGCTCGGCTTGCGCGCTGCGATGTAAGCCGATTCACTCGGGTTCAGACCGCTTGCTGGTCGGATGAGAGATGCGCTTGGGCAAGAGGTCGATGTCGGCGCATATTGATTTGCAAGTATTTGGCGTTCGTCCAACGCCTGTACTTCGGGAGCCGGCGCTGGTGCTGCGGTAGCAAGAGCACACAGTGCCACAATGGCAGCCTTGAGCGACTGTGATAGCATCCTGGCCAGATCGCGAGCGAGAGTCAAAACAGCCTTCAGAAAAAAATGAACGGGAAACCTACAACACACATGTAAGGCTGGCCGGTCTTTGCCTTTTCCGCCCCGTCTATGTCTGGAACCTAGAGACCTGGTAGATGGCGGTGCGTCGCCTCGGCAGAGGGTACCAAGAGGCACATAGCGGGTATCGGCCTTCGACATGGCAGCTGTCGTCCAATGGCTCGGACACGACCCTGCTAGTCGGCCGCGTCTCAGGCGTGGCTCCAAGGCTTGACGTGCAGCGATCGACCCCGCTAATCAGGTCAAGTACGGTGGCGTGTGCGTGGCGAACCGTGACTGCCGCTAGGCCGCAAATTGATATTGGCATTATTATATAGGCAGTCGTGGCAGTATACCAGTGCAGCTACGCTGTGGACGTGTCTTCGTGATAATCGTACGGAGTGGAAGCGTGACAGTTTGCATGTCCGTCATTGGCGACGCGGAGATGCATGAAGTGAGGTCGGCGATCGTCGGTCGTGATGCCTTAGGCTGCAGTCAAACTTGGCACAAAGCTGATCTCGGGAATAAACACCTCGTGCCTTCACGCTCACAGCCAGTGCAATCACCGGACTACCCTCTATGCCGATTCCAATAACGAAGGGTAATTATCGTACCTATTCACCAGACTTGAAGTGTTCACTGGAAGGCTGTTCGCAATATGGAGCACCACCAGCCAGCTCGATCTTCCTGAGGTCTTGAACATCTCCCCCCGCTATGTGTATTCTTAGGACCACTTCAAGACACATGCAGTCTTCGTGACACCAATAACTGTTGCGCATCGCATCGCCGTGGCAAGTACATGAAGCCAATCGAATCTCCTACGTTTCATACAGCAGCAAATCCCCTAGGAAAGAAAAAATCACTCTTGGCGCTGATCGGTGGTGCCACGCATGATCTCGCACCTGGAAGCTTCGCTGCACAGTGCCGATGGGATCATAGCTGGGAGAAGGAAGGTACTTACAGTCGCTGAAGCCTTACACACCCACATCCTGTGTAGACATGGCGGAGACGAAGCGCGAGGCGATCGATAGCTTGTTGGACATGGAGAAGGAGCTGACCTGCTCGGTGAGTATGCGATCGCGAGCGGAACAAGGCTGCAAGCTGATGAACTATCCGGATATGCACCGACATCCTCTACCAGCCCCTGACTCTTCTCGACTGTCTGCACACGTTCTGCGGGCACTGTCTGAAAGAATGGTTCGCGTGGCAGGCGGCATCCACAGCGAACAGCAGCCGGCGCAACCCTCACCCCTACACCTGCCCTTCATGCAGGGAGTCAGTTCGCTCGACGAAGGCCGACTGGCGGCTCACGGCGCTACTCGAGGGCTTCTTGAAGGCGCATCCAGATCGTAGGAAAAGCGATGAGGAGAAGGAGGCGTCAAGTGAGGCCTACAAGCCAGGCGAGAATGTTATACCCAAGGTCGAAGTTCGCCGCGAAGATACTGACAGCGAGGACGAGCGGTTGATGGCAGAGGTGAGGGATATGAGCATGGCGAACGTAGACCCCGAAACCGCGAGGAGACGGACAGAGAGAGCGGCAGCTGCTCAGCGAGAGAGACGCCGGCAAAATGGCGCTCGCCGACACCAGCCCGAAGAGCATGACCGGTCACAGCAGCCGACCCAGCGGACCTCTCAGCAGGTACAGCTCTCAGAGGAGCGATTGCGTCAACACAATGCCAACGAGCTCCATGTCGAGCATCAGCCATCTCTGCGCAGCTTGCTCAGTGCCTCGCCAATTGAGTCGCAAGATGTGCAGCAAGAGATCCTGCAATCCATATATGCTGAGGGGCTGCTCGAAGGGATTGACATCGACAACCTGACCCCAGAGCAGGAGGACCAGCTGACTGAGCGCATTGCTGCAGCCTACCGACGCACGCAACGGAGGAGAGATCGTTCGGGCAATCGCGAGCGTGGCCAGCCAACAAGCCGCTCACCACAGCCACCTGTGGCAGGCGCGGAAGACCGGACCCGGCACCATGCGCGCACGAGCAGTGCATCGATGCAGCAGCCACGCACCAGGCCGCCCGTCTCGCGCCCGCACCTTTTCGAGCAGCAGATCCAGCCCACCCCGGCGCCGCGTCACCAGCGCACTGTAAGCGGGACCAGCCAGCGCAGCAATCGCTCTGCGAATCGTGTTGACCCACCAGCCCCAGCTACCACAGCTGCTCGCTCTGCGACTGACCTGACTGTCCCGGTGAACGCAGAAAACACGCAGCGCGAACGACATCGGAGAGCGTCGAGCAATGTCAGAAGTACCACGGACCCAGAAGGCCAGCGTGCGCAGGTTCGCCACATGCGTACTTCTTCGAACACTGCGCGCGACACTCAAAGCGTGGTCATACCAGTATCGCATCCGCTGGAAGCGATCAGACGACAAGCTGGGCCCACCAACAATAGCTCGCCATCACTAGCGACATCGGCCTTCGACGCGGCCAGAGAGAGGTCCCACGCCGTCCGGCCGGCGGCATCGAATGCCGCCTTTGCTCCCGAAGCTGTGACTCGCGCGTCGTCGAGTGATGCGTCGCACACGGTGAGGCAGGCCACCTCCATGGCGGCCTTCGCTCCCGAGACAGTCACCCACGCGCAAGCGGCACAGCCAGCACCGACAGTGAACTGCAGCCGCTGCGGAACAGCCAAAATCCAGCATGATCTGCACTATCACTGTTCGCGGTGTCGCAACGGCAGCTTCAACATGTGCCAGGCGTGCTATCGTGAAGGGCAAGGATGCGATCATTGGTACGGCTTCGGTTTCAAAGCAGACGAGCGCTACGATGCCCATGCGCCCCAAGGTGGCTGGCCGGCGACATATGAGCGGCCCCACGTACTAGCAGCGCGTCGCTATCCCGCACGAGAAGCCTCCGGCGCAGCCTCCACTGACTCATCCCTGCAAGAGGGCGCGTTCTGCGAATCCTGCTCCACGTTCGCGAACGAGTGCTACTGGTACTGCCTCGACTGCCTCGAAGGCGCGTGGGGCTACTGCGACCGCTGCGTGCAGCAAGGCCGGCACTGCTCGCACCCCATCCTCCCCGTCGCGCACCTCGCCACGCTGCAGACGCAGCTCACGGATCCCTCGTGGGCCACCTTCGTCCCGATGCCGCATCTGACGCCGGGTAGCTACGTGCTCTGGCCCGTGACAACGGACTGCGATGTCTGCCACCGCGGCATCTCGCCGAATAGCACGCGGTTCCACTGCTACGAGTGCAGTGAGGGCGATTACGATGTGTGCAGGGACTGCTATTATAGTCTTCTCAGTACGGGCAAGATCAGTCAGCTCGACGGCCCGAGTGGGTGGAGGCGATGTTTGCAAGGGCATCGAATGGCTCTTGTCGGCTTCGAGAATGTGCAGCACGGCGGGCAGCAGCGCATCGTGGACCAGGAGCGTCTAGGTGGCTGGCGACACAAGAACGATGCGCCATTCAATGCGCCGCCTAGTCTCAAGGACCGGACGTTCGGGCCGCGGTGCCTGGCTCTGTACAGTTACTGCCCCCGGAATCCGGGGGACGATGATCTGACGTTCCCGAAGAATGCTGAGATCAGCGAGGTCAGGGAGGAGACTGCTGAGTGGTTCAGCGGCGTGTACTGCGGGAAGCTGGGCTTGTTCCCCAGCAGTCATGTCAGGAAGCTGGTTGAGGGCTACCATGCTCACGTATAGAAGAAGCGGTTATCGTTTCACTACATACTATCCCGCTGCCCATATTCCGACTCGCTATGCACGCTAAAGACCCACGCAAACGCCGGCTCAACTCTGAAGCTCCGAGAAGATGTAGGGAAAGATGACCACGCACGCCTTCCAGAACACGCCCACGCTCGAGACCATCCTCAGCGGTATGCTCCCCACATTGCCCGAGGCGATGTAGATCCAGATCCCGTACAGCGCGACCGCAAAGAAGTGATAGAACAGCACAAAGGGCTTCCGGATGATCCCCGCTAACAAACCAACCGGCCCATCAATGCAATTCCCCCCCAGCTTGAAGTACCGGAAACAGCCCATCTGCAGCGCCTTGAGCTGCACATCGTCGGCCGCGAACAGCGAGTACAGCGCCTGCGCGAGGATGTTGATCACGCTCGTAAGGCCCTTGCGCCGCCAGTGGAACGTGCGCATCTGGCGCAGCACGGCGGGCGTGTCGTCCAGCGACGGCACGGCCGCCACGCTGAGGAGCTCGGCGAGCAGGACGGCGTCGTTGAAGGCGACGGTCATGCCGCCGCCGGTGAGGGGGTGGCGCATGTTCATCGCGTCGCCCAGCATGATGAGGCCGGGGGCTTTGTTGGTGGTGGGGGGCAGCCAGGAGTTGGGCATGGAGCGGAGGCGGTCTTTGTCGAGGGCGGCTTCGAAGGAGGGTCGGACTGCGGCCGGCAATGAGGGCAGGACCACGTTGCGCAGATGGCCTTTGACGCCGCCGGCTGCGACGGAGGCTGAGGGTAGGCCTTCGGGGACGTCGATCAGCGCGCGGGTCTCGTGCGTGCCGATCTGGTAGAGCAATACGGGTGCGCCGTCGCCGATCACGACGTGGCCATGGTTCGGCATGGGCAAGTTGGCGTCGATGAGCTCCAGACCCCAGAACTTCGACTTCGCCACGGGTAAGTCCGTCCTGAACTCCTTCCGGAACTTGCTTGCGTAGCCATCCGCGATGATCGTCAGGCTGCCGAAGAACGCGTCCGGCTGGCCCTTGACCATCGCCTCCACGCCCAGGATCTGGTCCGTGTAGCTGCACCGCACCAGCTCCGTTGCGGCGGCCTCCACGACCGTGACATTGGCATTCTCCATCGCCTTCTCCCGCAGCCGCCGGATGAAGCGCCCATGGTGGAACGACCGCCCCTCGGGTCGCCGCCGCCGCATCCCGCGCAGCTCATCTGTGTGTGTCTTCTCCGCCGGCTCATCCTCCCCACCCTCCAAAGAGTTCGCGGGGTACGAGATCTTCACCTCCTCGCCGTAGTAGATGACATCGTACCCAAACACCTTGACGGCGTCAATCTCCTCCAGGCACTCCCGCAAGCCCAGCTTCTCGAGCGCCGCCACCCCGCCCGGCTGCAGCAGTTCGCCAACGATGCGGTCGGGCTCCTTGAGTGACTTCTCCAGGAGGATCACGCTGCGGCCCTGGTTGCCGAGCGCGTTGGCCACGGCGCAGCCGAGGATGCCCGCGCCCACGATCACGACATCGGCCTCGTGGTGGAGTCGCCGGGCCTGTTCGAGGATGTGCTGGGGCGGGCGGACGAGGGGGCGGATGTTTTTGAAGTGGCCGCCCATGGTACACTGGGTGCTTGGCGGGTAGGAGAGCTGGTGTGTGGTTTGTGCTGGGGTGGATACACTACGATGCACGCGACGCACTCGTTGCTTTCTCGTAACAAACCAACAGATCGAACCACTTCTCAGACGCAGGGTCTCAATTAAGGTTGTGCCTGGGCCCGTCATTGGACCCTAGGGCAAAGTCAATGGAACCTAGTCGCAAGTCAACAGAGTCTCGACATGTCAACCGACATTGACTCTTCTGCTGGTGATGATTCCGCGTGCACCGAACTTGAGAGACTGGAACTGTCATACATCGTGTCAACGCCGAGGCACTCGCGCGATCAACCACGCCCGTGGGCTATCCTAGCCGACGCTGACAAGGAGGAGCGCACCGCGTCGCAGCAAGCGTCCGCATCCGAGCACATCTCCAAGCGAGCCTGCACATCAGCAGCACATGCCCATGTACAGCGCGGCAGTCATCACAATGAATGGCCGGCTCAAGGCGGCCCCCCGGCATCTGTGCGACCGAGCTGTCAAACGCTTGCCCGCATGATCCCCTGCCGGGCCTTATGCAATGCGAAGCTGATCCATGCCTGGCCGTGTGTACACGTAGGGTGATCCGAGTGACTTGTCACACGTCGCCTCGTTATGTGACCGGATCCGGCCTACCGCAGGAGTGAGGTTAAGAAGGTGGACCTCATCGACGATGTTTGTCGAGCACGAAGCCCCCCACGCTGGTGTGTCTCGGCACGGCAGCCCAATACCCCAGCCGAGTATATGGATCTCGCTTCAACGCGCCAAGCAACGTGACAACGCCTCCCGAAGCGATGGCTCGAGAGCGAGGCAGTTCACCCGCGTTCGCTCTACGCATCGCTTGTGCAGTACACGCCTGTGACCCACCACACACGCGGCTCGCTGCGTTGGGATGTTACCCCGAAAATCCGCGCCGTCCCCAACGAACGACGGGGAATTGCAGCGACCGCAGGTGGCAGAGATGTCGATCATCATGGTCGACCAGGGGGTCAGAGCACCACTCGAGGGCCGTCCCAGACCTAGCCAACGGGCGTGAACCACGCCTTGTGATGCCTTCGCAGCGAGCCCAACCCGGACACGAAGAAATCTGCATAGCCGATGTCGCACCAGGTTGGCAACCCGCTGTGCTATAGGACGAGGATCACTAGACATGCGCAGGCATAAGGCCTACTTGGAAGCAACTCCGCAAGTTGGCCGCGGGCAATGTGTCCGAGTTGTCCGAGCTACGCAAATGGTGCCACACGCCGTGTCGGTGTCGATCGACATCATCTCTAGGTCGGCATTGGCGAGCGGGCGGTGGGGATTCTGCGTGAGCACAACGCTGGCATCTCTTGAGCTTGGAGACTGCTGTCCATGGCACTTGCAAATTGAGACTGATGCTGACGATCATGAGGTGGTGGTACATGTCGGTCGAGTAGTGGTACGCCCCCCGAATGCCGGCAAGTGCTGCTTGAGACCCAAGGGCTGTAAGCAAGTGCACATGACCTGACGATCGTCGTTCGTCGTATCCTGGACCACCCGACCCGGCCTTTGCGCAACCGTTGCGCTATGGAACCTTGTTCCGGCGCGGGGCGGCATAAGCCGAAACCTTCGAACGGCGGGAGCAAGTTTTGCACGAGTGGAATGTTCGGCCTCGGTGTGCGCAAGCAACCAGCTCCCTACCCCTGCACAATCGGCCATGGGAGGACGGGATGTTCCAGTGTACGGGGCCGGCAGAAGCCGTCGGCAAATGTGATGAGACCGCTGATGAGCGGGGTGCGGACCAGCTGGCTGTATGTCTCAGTCGCAGGGCACTTCGGCTGCGAGGTGGGCTAAGCGATGTCCCCGCGACGCAAACCTGGGCGTCTGATGATGCGTTGCATTATTGTATCGCCGGCGCGAGTGCAGCAGGCAGGAGTGCTCGACCGGATGGCGGCTGACCCCGGGACCGACTGACATGGACATCCCGGAATCTGCAGGCGTCACTCTGGCGAGGGAGTCCTTTAGCCTACGGGCTACGCACTTGGTCAGCGCAGGTGTCGGCAGTGGTGTAAGCAGACGAGAGACCTGAACGACCGGACGTACTCCGTACGAGCAGTAGTCCCGCTCTGGTTCGCGGAGAAGTGGACGCCGACACGCTCGGCAGCAGCCTCATCACCCACCGGCTAGATCGTCGAGAGTGATCCGTGCCGATGATTACTCGGACGACGGGCGCGGCTGATGATGAACGTGAGCCCCACTCTGTCACCCAGGGCGGGTGGCTGACCGTTAGGACGCGACGCTGCTGCCCACGTGTTCCGGAGCATTTCTTGTCATCTCATCTCATCCAGCGACGTGCAGCGCGGTCAGCTCTGCAGTTGCAGCAATGAGTGCACCTGCATGGATGCATGCCACCAATAACCGAGAGCACCGAGGCGCGGTGGGGGGCTGCCATTGGTGCTGACCAGGGGATACAGACATGTATCTCGTCTAAGGTGGGGGCTCCGGTTTGGCTGCTTCCTGACCGACCGATAGGGAAGCCGTCTGGATCCCGAGCACTTGGGATCGCCCGCGCTTACATGTACCCAACCTCGGGTGCAGCTCGGTTTCGGGCGGGAAGGTCGGGGGCTTGAGTTTCGCGGCGCACGGCGGCGGGACGGCTGCGAGGGGGACGTTTGGGCTGCGTGCCGACGCCCCGTTGTGAGCGCCCGTGGGCGGGATCGCTTATTATGTGGCTTGCTCATCATCAATGCTCGCAGATACATGTACATGTACATCCATGGATCGTCGATGCGAGCAGTGACATTGTGCGGCGGATATCGGACGAAGAAGCAGGCCGCAGAAACTCCCCAACGAGCAACGTGCCGCGCACACCCCCCTCTCCCTCTCGCACGTTTCGCATCGGGACTCCTTGGAGCGGCGCGATGTGTAGAAACGAGACGTGACCAGGTCCCATTGCAATGCCAAGCTGCTGGTGCATCGCGGTCCTCCATCCATGCTGTTCCCGCGACCTCACACTCCTCAGCCCATCACGGTACATGTACGCTTCGCCGGCGGCGAAAGACACGCCTCGGCTGCGCGCAAGACTCTCGCAAGCGGATTCGCCACGGAGGGGGGCCGTTCCAAGCCTGCAGGTGCCTTTGCGAGACCCTGGCCCTGGCACGAAAGAGGCGAGGTACATCCGCGCTGCACACCAGGGACCCGGTTGAAAGCTGAGATCATCCCACGGCGGCGGTGAAGCCAGTCGGACTCCCTCATGTCCGCGCTTGCTGTGCACCCGATCCTTCCGCGCACAACAACACCACGGTGAAATACGGGGCAATCAGGTCGAGCACGATCCAGTCCACGCGAGGTGTCCGCGGAGCACGTCCAGCCTGCCCTCTCGCCCTCATCATCCAGCCCGCTGTCCGGCCCAAGGGCCGTCCCACGTAAACCGAAAGTATCGCTGGCGCATGCTGCCCCCGGTCGGCCTAGCGCGGCTTCTCATTCGTTACCGAATTCCTCCCACAGCTACCTGCACCGTTGCATGCAAGCCCACCGAAAAGGACGCCGTGCATCGCAAGGACATGATGATAATGAGTGCGATCGCCGCCCACCCCTACCTCTGCCCTCGTCCAACACTATCTCCTCCCGGCCCTCCCCCCCCAAGAGGCGTCTCATCCCTCGACCGCGCCCCTACGGATCGCGCTGCGTCGGGAAGCCCGACATCAGGCCTGCTGCCTTTCATCAGTACGACGACTGGCTGCGGCTGCCCGCCTCGAGGCCCTGCGGATACGGACAGCAGATCACGGACGCGCATCATTGCTACCGGAGCAACATCGTGCGACGCCCGCCGCCAATATCGTACGACCGCCCGCTGGGTACAAGCCGCACAGGACCGCGACGTCACACAGCGTAGCGGCGTACCATAACCCTTCATCACCGTCCGCCCGATCCTGGTGACCTCGACCGCGGGCCTGCATGCGAGGACGATCCGTCCTGGAGCTGGAGCTGGCCACTACGGAGCCGTAGTATCACCATCCTGGACAGCAGACTGAACGAATATCGCCACGGTCATTTCTCACGCGTGAAGGACTGGCAGCGCTCCTTCCTGAGAGCCCTGCCGCCGATGCGGCGGACCCCACGCCCGCGCCGCGCTCCATGTCCGACCAGAGGCGGCCTTCGCCCGTACAGCCACCGCTCACGAGCGGCTCCCGTCTGAGCATGGCCACCGCCGAGCGGCCGACGGCACTGCCTCCACCGAGCTTCCTCGGTCGCCCGGAGCCGCGGGCGACGCTGGGCCCGTCGCTGCCGGCGATCCACACCTTGCAGACTCACCAGCGCGAGAGCCACGTCCTCCCTCCGATCCGGCTGCCGCCGCTGCAGACGGCCGTCCCCGAGTCGTCTGCGCCGCGACACCAGATTGGCGGGCACCCGATCTCCATCCAGCAGCTCTTGACGCAGAGCTCGCCGCCGCCCCCTCGACCGGCGGCGTCGTACAGTGGTACCGGCTATGCGCAGGCGGCGCCGACTCCGCTCGGGCTGCCTCTCCACCACCCATCCTTCGCACCTACCACCGTCCGCCACTCCGCCCCAGAGGGTCCCCGCGCCCCCGAGATGATCTTCACCGAGGCGCGGTCCGCTTCCACACCCCGAGCCTACGCCTCCTTCTCGCACGTCAGCTTCAGCGGCGCCGGCGACCGGCCCTCCGCCGCCGCCGCCGCCAGCCATTCCCCGTCCCCGAGCAGCCTCTCCCCGCGCTCCTCCCTCGGCCCCGCCCTCCCGTCCCGCCACGCCCAGCCCTCGCCCTACCGCTACGAGCTCTCCATGCGCCAGCAGCCCGCCGCGGCGCGGGCCTGCGGCTTCGGCGAGCGCGACCGCCGCGTCATCGACCCGCCGCCCATCCTCGAACTCCGCACCACGGACGCGCGGACCGGCGCCCCGGCCAAGGACCACGAGGGCATGCTCGCGCTGCGCTGCACGCTGATGACCGAGGACGGCACGCAGGACGACAGCGCGACGCCGCACCCCGCCGCCGCCGGCGAAGCCGGGCCCGCGCACAACGCGCTGGCCACGCGCCGGCTGATGGGGAGTCTCGTCGCCTCGCCCTACGAGGCCAAGGACGAGCGCGGCGCCGCGGGGACCTTCTTCGTCTTCCCCGACCTCTCCTGTCGCGCGCCGGGGCGGTATCGGTTGCAGTTCCAGCTGCTGCGCATCGTGCCCAGTCTGATGCAGACGGGGATGAAATTCCCGGCCGTCGCGGGGTTCCTGTCGGAGGTCTTCGCCGTGTACACCGCGAAGGACTTCCCCGGGATGCGGGCGAGCAGTGCGTTGCTCAAGGCGTTGAGGAGGCAGGGGCTGAATGTCGGGGTGAAGAAGGGGTCGGAGGCGCGGAAGGGGAAGGGGAAGGGGAAGGGGAGGGGGAAGAAGGAGGATAGTAGCTCGGGGGAGGAGGAGGAGGGGGACGACGACGACGACGACGACGACGACAGCGGTGGTGGCGGCGGCGGCGGTGGTGGCGAGGGCGAGTCGGACGACGCGGAGGCGCGGCGGCGGCAGCAGCAGCGGGAGAGCACGACGAGTAAGTCGACCGGCGGCGGCGTGAGCCCGACGCTGAAGGCCGGGCAGCAGCAGAAGAAGGCTAAGAGGCGGCGCAGGGACTCTTAGTCTGCGGCGCGCCGGCAGCAGGCTGTGAGAAGCCCCCCACGGCGGTGCTGGGGCGGCAACGCATCGATGCATCACGCCAGCCCCCCCCCCCCCGCTGCTCCGCCTCCCCCACCCTTCTCACGCGGCATCTCGCGCGACGTTCCACCGCAGCTCCCCAGCCTGACTGCGGCCAGGCTTGCATGGACATGGATGCGCATTGTCCTCTTTCTGATAGGGGCGAGCGAGTCGAGCGGCAGCAGCAGGCGCGCGCTTCGCACCACCTGACACGCCTCTCAACACCGCATGCAGACCCCTCAACTCTTGACGGTCACGATGACGACTCGAGATCTGGGCGTTCCGCACCGTCCCTCCTCATCCCGGCCGGCGGCGCATCCATCACGATTCTCACGAGCTTTTCACGTCTTAACCCGGAGCGGCCCTTTTTCCCAGGATTCTTTAGTTTTACCTCCTGCCCTCTTCTTCTCAGCGGCAGCAGCGACGGCGCATGCGGGAGTCTCATCCTGCGCATAATGATTTTCCCCCGATCTTGCCCCGGCGGTGAGGGGCAGATGTTGATGATACAGTCTCTCGAGGACGACGGACAGACAGACTTTCGGTTCCGGCGGCGGTCTATCTAGCGGTCAGATGGGATGTGGATGTGGATGTGGATGTGGAGGCACCGTTGTCATGGCACGGGCGGATGAAGCAAGCGATCGATGGCGTTTGCGTCGAGTAGAGTAGGCTATGATGGAATGATCCCCCCCCCCCCTTTGCTTCGTTGCACTCCTGAGACCAGGCTCCACGAGTTCGTTGTCGAGTGCGACAGCACCTAGCGCTTCCGCCACCTGCGACCCTTGTAGTCACGGCGCGTCGCCTCGTCTCTCTCTCCTCACGAGCCGCTGCGACCAGGACCCGGCCCACCTCCCTCCGTCCTCATCATAGGTTGATCTACGTCAGCACGACCCGTCTCCCTAGCAGCGTACGTGTAAGAGCTAGACTGGACTGCCAAAGCTGCCTCGTCGCCCAGTGGCGGAGCCCCTCAGCCCCGCTGTCCTGCACCCCGTCCCACGCGCAGTACATGTATGCGCGCAGTCGTAGCCCGGGACAGGCAATGTGTTGGGAGACCACGCTGATAGCCGGGGGTAGGTATGGTGTGGGTAGATTCCCGTTGTGCCGAGCGAGTCTCGAGATCTCTATGCCGCGGTGAGAGTGCCGCAGCTCAACTTCGCGGCAGCGCGAGGCAAGATCCATATCGTAGAGGGCGCGTCAGAGTAGGATGTGAGTCGTCGGGATACTTGTATCTCTATCACCCGCTGGAAAGCCAGTTCTGCCCGGTATTCCCAAGGCAGCGCCGCCTCCTAACGCCATGAAATTCTCCCAACAACCTTACCCACCCCAACCATCCCAGGAACCCCACCCGCTGAATGCAATCCCCCCAAAGCCCAGCCTCTACCGAAACCCCGCCCCATCCCCATTGACCACCCCATTCCCAAACCCAAACCCATTCCCCACCCCAACCCCCCACCCCCCTCCCTCCCCCTCCCCCGCCCGCGTAACCTCCCCCAGCATTCCCGCCGCCGCAGCAATAAACCCCAGATACGGCTTCGACGGGTGCAGCACCCGGCTCAGGTACTCCGGATGGAACTGCACGCCCACGAACCACGGATGCTCGCGCAGCTCAATGACCTCCATCCTCACCCCCGTCTCATCTTTCCCAATGAACGTCAGCCCCTTGGCCTGCAGTCGGTCAATGTACGCCGGGTTGACCTCATACCGGTGCCGGTGGCGCTCGTGGATCCTCTCGTTCTGCAGGCCGTACAACGCGCGGAGGCGGCTCCACTCGCTGCCCTCCTGCCACACCGTGCTCCGCAATCCCAAGCGCATGGTCCCGCCCAGCTTGCCTGAGTGGTGCTCGGGCATACTGACTATAACGCGGTCTTCGGATTCCGCGTCGAATTCGGCGCTGCTGGCTTCCGGCAGCGGGACGCCGCAAACGCTGCGCGCGAACTCGATCACCGCGACTTGCATCCCGAGGCA
>JAWDJV010009681.1:0-22368 GCA_033119285.1 Teratosphaeriaceae sp. CCFEE 6253
CTTATGGGCGGGGCGGGAGGTTGGGGGGGGTGGGATGGCAGTCCACGACGGCTGGAGCGCGGGTCGATCGGCTGTCATGGGGGATTGGTGCTGGGCTGCTACATGTTCGTGGCAGGGTGGGGGAGCAGGGCGGCCTTGCAGAGTTCACAGGCGGCAGTGGCGGGGAGGTGGAGGTCTGACGGAAGCCTACATATAGCTGGAACACGATTCTTCGTCGCGGACGTGAAGAGGGCAGAGGCGAAGCCAGCGATGGCACCGTGCGCAACAGCGCAGGCATTCTCTCCGCGCGCGTGTCTGACGAGGGCGATGTCGCACACACCCAAGCTTTCGGGCAGACTCACACGCGACATTGGCAGGAGGTAGGCAGGGCCTGATGGAAGTCAACGGCTGGAACGCGAATCGATCGGCGTAGCCTCGTGGGGAGCAGGGCTGCCTTGCAAGGTGCCAGGAGGTCGGGTGGGAGTCTGTAGCTGGAGCTACGGTTGGTAGCAAGGGGATGCGAAAGGGGTCCGATGCTGGACAGTAATAGATCGTGGCATCGTGGAGAGCGGGGACTCCCTGCTCCAGGCACGCTCTCTCTACGGCCGATCCGAGCCCAGCATATCCCCCTCGCCCTAGGACTCCTGGCCCTGCCCCTCCCCAGGCGCGCGCCAACAGCGATCCGCGTCGGCATGCACCTCCGGCGCCTGGATATGCCGCCGGATCTCCGCCTTGTGCCTGAAATCCACCCCGAACCGCGCATCCCGCTCCCCGACCACCTTGTCAAAATCAAACTGGTCCCTGGCCGTGAAACTCATCATCAGCTCCGGCTTACCCAACGGCAATTTATCCCCGCGGTCCGTCTGCCACAGGTGAAACACCTTCCCGTAGAGTCCGACGACCTGCTCCATCTCCTTGGTCTCCGCGACCTCCCACACGCTGGCGGGGACGTAGGGCGGGGTGGGCATGACGAGCATCCCGCTCTTGACCTCGAAGACGTGGCTATGCCACAGCGACCGCTCCTCCGCGTCCAGCGTCTCGTACAGGCGCTGCGTGATCATGTACTCGACCCCGATCAGCCGCGCGGAGGCGGCGTCGCTGTCGTAGAGCAGGCACTGCCGCACCTCGTCGTTGACGTGCGCGCAGTAGTGGTTCGCCTCGACGTGCCGGCCGGGCTGGGCGGCGTAGGTATGGAAGGCGTTGAGGTGGGCGCACAGGCGCTTGGGGGGGTGGAGGGGCTGGAGCAGGCCGGCGCCCGTCTCCAGCAGGCGGTTGGGGAGGGATTCGGGGGCGCCTGTGGTGGCGTTTGTGGTGGGGAGGGCGTCCATGGAGGGGGGGTGATCGGGGTCTGGGTTGAAGGGGCGGGGTGGTTAAGCTGGGGTAAGCGGAGGAGGGGTTGCGGTGGGCGATGAGATGGGAGAGATGGATCGCGACTTGACCTGCCGAGCTGGCCGGCGTCGACGTAGCTGGGACGTCATCGGGAGCGCGGTGTGCATGTGGGTGAGAGTGTCGCGATCGTGATGGCCGCACTGGACACGGCGCTGCTTGATGGGCAGCGCAACCGCGACGGACATTACATGTACGGGGGATGCGCAGTGGCAGTGTTGACGGAGCTGTGCCGCGCAGGCCCCAAATGAGGTCGCGTCAAGGTTGGAGGTCAAGAAATGCGCGGACCCGGGAATAGCCGGTCCTGGGCGCTCGGAGGCTGTTGTGGCAGTGGGCGAGCGGAGGGTCGGACGGGAGTCAGTGGTAGTGTCGGCGCGAGATCTTCCTCCTGTCCGCGTCAGTAGTAGTCGCGAGGTCGGCTGTCTCGCCTATGACTGCCGCTGCCACCGCACCCGTCGTCGGTGTCATCAGCTGCGATCGCGACTCGCCGCCCGATTCGGAGGGGAGAGGGTGGAGTCGCGAGGCGAGTCGCGGGACGTGACGGGCCTCAGCGAGCGGAGCGGGGTAGCAGACTCGCAGGAGGTCCCGCCCGTTCGGAAGTGGCCAACCTCAGGCACGTGTCGGGCTTCGCGATCGTGCATCTGGCCCGCGAACCTGCTATCGCAGGCAGTGGCGACCCGGGCAGCGACGGCAGGAACGACCTCACCACTGACAGCCTCGGAGGCCGCAGCGCGCGACATCATCATCCCCGGCATCTCCTGGATGTGCGTTGGCCCACGGCTGGCGTCGGAAGGGGCTAGCTCGGTGTCACCAGCTGCACGCGCATTCATCGGACTCGGGCTCGTCGCCGCGCGCACCGTCGCCGCCGACTCACGCGGCGCGCCCCAATGGCGAGCGAGGAGGGCAAGCCGAAGAAGGTGCAACGCATCTCGCAGGCCTGCGACCTGTGCCACCGCCGCAGCATCCGCTGCCGCCCCAGCGCGGAGGTCGCGCACGCCAAGTGCCAGAACTGCTACGACTTCGCCGTCGACTGCACCTACAACCGCCCGTCGCGCCGCCGCCGCAACCCCAGCCACGCGCACAGCTCGCCGTCCAACGTGCTGCCGGCACAGCACGCCGCCGGCACCGCCACCGCCACCTCCACCTCACCCAGCACCGAGCAGACCACCAGCCAGGAGTCCAACGCCACCCCGGCCAACAGCAACAGCGCCATCGGCGACCTCTTCAGCTACACCGGCGCCCGCGATGCCGCCAAGATCGACAACATGCCCGACGTGGCCTGGCAGTCCTTCGCCATCGCCAGCAACGGCACGATCGAGAAGCACATCGACCTCTACCTCGACATGGTCTACCCCCTCTTCCCCCTCTTCCACGGGCCCTCCCTGCGCGAGCGCCTGCAGCAGCGCGAGCACCTCACCGACCGCGGCTTCTTCGCCTCCGTCATGGCCGCCTGCGCCCTGACCGCCGCCCGCGTGCGCGACGGCGCCATCGACGACCAGCACCGCATCAGCGTCGGCCCGGCCTCGGAGATCTTCTTCGCCGCCGCCCAGGACGCCATCGGCAACGACTTCAGCCAGTCGCCCGGCCTGGGCTCCATGCGCGCCTGCGCCCTGCTGTCCGTGACCGCCATCCAGTACGGCCAGATCCGGCGGATGAACGAGTACCTGGGCAAGTACATGACCCTGCGCGCCATGCTGGCCTGCCACGACGAGCGGCAGTGGCCCGTCGACCTGTCCATCATCGAGCGCGAGGAGCGCCGCCGGCTGTACTGGGCCATGTACGCCTTTGACATCTTCACCTCGGTCGTCTTCGACGGCCTCATGTGGTCGCAGGAGACGCACTCCAACGTGCGCTACCCCGTCGAGGTCAACGACGAGGACCTCACCGTCGAGCCCGCCTCGCCACACGATGACGAGCACTGGCTGCGCGGCTGGAACTTCACCACCGACCTGTACCGCATGCTGGAGCACTCCGTCAAGCGCAAGCGCCGGCATACCGAGAACGAGAACGGCCGCCTCTCCGTCACCAACCTGCTCGTGCCCAACGACATGCCGGACTCCCAGGTCATGGACAACGTCCTGGGCGCCTACTACGAGCTCCCCGCGCGCTTCCGCGCCACCAACCTCCCGCTGAGCGGCGACCGGGCGCAGAATCTGGTCGGCTTCCAGGCGGCCAACATCCAGACGACGCTGCAGCTCGTCCGCATGACCCTCTTCTCCGCCGCGCTGAACAACGACGTCGACCAGAAGTGCTACGTCGCCGAGCAGGTCCTCACCACCTTCCACACCGTCACGCCCCGCTACCTCCGCGCCATCAGCACCCCGCTCGTCTACCACCTCGGCCGCATCGGCCGCATCCTGGCCAGCGTGATGGAGGGCCTGCTGTCCGAGCTGTCGTACCAGCGCGTCCGCGCCCTGCTCGTCCTCATGGCCGACGTCCTGTCCGGGCTGGAGTCCGGTCTGCTGCCGACCGCGGGCGCGAGCAACGACCTGCGCACGCAGGTGCAGAAGATCGACCGCTACATGGACAACCAGCGGCAGATCCTGTCCTCCATGGCGCAGCAGGTGCCCTCGTCCGCCTTCCCCGCCACCAACGGCGCGGTGGGCGCCGTGCTGTCGCGCCTGCAGACGCTCACGGGCGACGCGGCGGCGGGGGCGGCGTCGCCGGGCCCGCTGGCCGCGCTGGACGAGTTCCAGCTGCCGCCCGACCTGGTCAATGGCGAGGTCTGGCCCTGGCCCTTTGAGTTCGGCCAGGACGCGCAGATGCCCATCATCCTCGGCTTTGAGTAAGTGAGTGAGCGGGGCCCCCGGCCCCCCCCCCCTTGGGGCGCGATATCACGACGTACACGAACTGTTACCTCCGCAAGGCGTTGAGGATGGGGATTGAGAGGGTGGGGTGGAGGGCGGTGGCCTCGGAGGGGTCCGGTTGATTTTGTCCGAGCACGGAGCGGCGGCGTTGTCTGGGGCCGCGTGAGCGTCCACGGCCTGCACTCTTGATGCAGGCAGAGTCGAGGAGCGCGAGGGTAGGCCGAGCTGGGGGCCCACGCGAGCTTGTGGCATCGAGCACCGGCGCGCCCGCTTCGTCTCTCGGCGGTCTATATTCTCTTCACCGCATTGGGTCTCGCGTCCTCTCGTCTTCCCGAGCCACTTGACCTCCGATTCCTCCCTGACTATGCCTGCTAGTCCAACCACTCACATGGCGCACTCGAGGGACGTCGCGTGCGCCGCCGGAGCGCAGTATCACCAGCTTCATCCGCACCGCCGTGTAGCAGGCCCACAGGTCCGGTTGGAGCGACATACACGGTCATATTGCACGAAGGACCGTGAGATCTTGCCTCGAAGGACGGGTCCGGAGCAGGGCGGACAGGACTTGCCAGCCATCACGACCTGCCCGAGAGATGCCACCTGATTGCCCGGGGGAAGGGAAAGTGCGACAGTGCTCAGAGATGCGGAGAGTTGCACCGTCTTGCTACGTGTAAGTAATTGACATCCTATATATCCCTTGGCTGTCCGCCAGATGCAGAGACCCCGTGGCCTTTCCTCGCGGCAGCCCACTCGCTGCGACCTTTACAGCGCTATATGATTGATGGCTGCAGCCCCGTGTGCCAATCGCTTTCTACTTCCTCGACTCCCTCGTTGGCTCAGTGCTCGTGCGGCAGCTTGGCCTTGTACTCGTGGCTCATGACCCCATTCAGCGGCGGCTTCTCGCCAGCCTTGACCAGAGCCAGCTGCGGCCGGATGATGAACGGCTCGTCGAGACGCTTGGTCTTGAGGAAGCCGCCCGTGATGACATCGAACACCTGAGGCCTTTAGTGTCAGCAAGCACACCACAACGAATTCGGGGATTGAGTACGAGAGACTCACCTCCTTGTACCTCACACTCTCCTTGATCCCGCACCGCCCCTCGCTCTCCATATGCGCCACCTGCGCCGTGGCGGACGCGAAGCGCTTCAGACAGGTCGGGCACACGAGCTTGATCTGCAGGTGCCAGTGGTCGAGGTGCAACTCCACCTCGGAGACGTCGGCGAACTGGCACTCGGCCAGGTCGCAGCGCGGGAAGGGGCAGCAGTAGCGGCCCAGCGCGGCGTTGAAGAAGAGCGCCGGGCACCAGTCGGGCGAGGCGCAGTCGTAGAAGCGCAGGTGGAAGAGGTTGGTGGGCGTGTCGGCTAAAGTGAGGGCTTCTTCTTCTTGCCGCGCGGTCCAGGCCGCGAAGTCGGCTGGGCGGGGGGTGGAGGGTGCGTTCTGGAAGAGGGCCTGGGAGGTTGTGCCGGTCGACCATGGTGGTGTGCTTATATTCTGCGTAGCGGTGGCAGTCGAGTGCGCTGTGGCGGTTGAGTCTCCGTTGCTGCTCGGCGACGATGTGCTGGTGGGCGAGTTGAGCGCAGGCCAGACATCCCCGTATGCAGGTCTTGGATGAACTTGAAGCCCGACATGGCCGCCGATCTCCTCGCTTCTCAGCGTGTCCATATCTCCAGTCGACGAGCTATCTGACACGACGGACATGCTTCCCGGCGACGTGGTGGCCGACAAGGGCTTCAACCCAGGCAAGCGTGGCCATGCCTCCTTGGTGGCCCTGTACTGCTTCATCTCTTCCAGCCTGAGCAGGTCGACCGCCGGCTGCAGTGCCTCGTATCCCGCCAATTGTTCGTCGTGCTCGCGGTCAAGTAGAGGGATGCCACCCTCTTCGTCCACCTCGTCCTCTGTCCCTTCTTGAATCATGCCGCACTCCGACACAGCCTCAAAGGCGACTGGCTTGGCTCCCCTCCGCCGCTCAAACTCTTCCGTCCCATCCATGATCTCCCTGATAATCTGCTTGTGCTGTATCGACGCCTTGAACTCGTGCGACGTGATCACCGGGCAGTTCCCAGACTCCAGATGGGCGATCATGTTGCTGGCGCGGGTGAAGAGGCCGTCGCACCCCCTGCAGCGGATCTCTTGATCCGCCGGGTGCACTGTCTTCCGGTGTGCCCGACGCCCACCGAAGCTCCCGAAGTCCTCACCGCAGAATTCGCAGGTGATGTGCTTGGGGAGGACGCCCCTGGGCTGGTCGTGGCGGGTGCGGTAGTATTCGTCCATGACCGTGACTTTGTGCTGCGTGAGCTCTTCCCAGTCGACGCAGTCCACATCGCACTTCTTGCAGTAGTCGTGCTCGAGGGAGTTCTTCTTGTGCCACTTCATCTCTTTGACGGTCTCGAAGTGCTCTTCGCAGTCCGGGTAGGTGCATGGTATGGCTGCGATAGTGCCCAAGGCTTGGCCTGAGCCTGCCATCGCCATGGCGGTCGCTGTTGAGGTCGTCTGTGTGAGTGGAAGGGCGTGTGGCTAGTTGGTTGTAACAAGCGTTGGTGTGACTGCTGTGAAGAGGCTTGATATGCGGTGTGAAGTCGATGAGTCGATGGAGGTCTGAGGGAGCGTTACTAATAGTCGTAAAAACTTCAGGTTGAGTTCATGCCGCTAGGCCTCGAGGAAGGCGCGATGATGAGGCCATCACGGTGTCGAAGTGAAGGCTGAAACGTCAAACTATTTATCTGAGCAGCATTTGCAGCTTCAGCGTCGTTGGGACGTCGAAGTCGCGCTGGCATCGGGTGAAGCTTCGTCCACACAATCGGTACCTGGACGCGGCGAGCTTGTAAGCATTGAGTGTATTGTAATGGTATAACCCGGCAGCAGTGTCAATCAGAGCATACCACAGCAGCAATGCGGCGCTGTCACATCGTTGAGCTATTGTACAAATCTCGCAATGCAGATGCATACTTCGTGATACTTTTCCCGGCGTGGCACTTTCCAACACCTTATCATGCAATCGGACGCTCAGATGCTCCTCCCCAAGTGTTGGACGTCGGCTAGGGCTAGCGATTACTGTCCACGGGAATTCCTCGGGCACGAAACGTAGGCGATCCCGTCGTGGGCCCCGACCGGGAAACGCTGCTCAGCAGAAACAGCACCAAGCACGGCGCTGCAACATCTGGTCAACAAGCGGCACCACGGACATCTAGAGGAGTACAGCTTACGTTCGTGGGCGACACCTTGGGAGGCTGTGCAACAGGCGCGTCGTCCGCACCATCAGCCTCGACACCCAGCCGGCTCGCAGCTCGTACGCGTTCCTGGATCGCCATCTGACGCTCCCGGATACTGAGCGGCCTATCCGGGTGGACGAGGTACTGCTCCGGCGCAAGGAGATGGCCACTCGGCGAGCGGACATGCGAATCGATTAGGATCTCCGCCGGATCGATGAGCTCACTCAAGTGCCGGAGGCGTGGCGGTGGCGGCGGCCGGCTGACATTCGAGTGCCCGTCCAGCTCGTGGATCGTGGCTGGAGACGCCTCGAGGCCGTTCATGGTGGTCAAGGAACCTTGGGAGGCATCAGCCTGCTGCACAGAGCTCTCGCAGCGCGATGTGCGGGTGTACCGTTGAAACTCATGGTGTTGGCGCGGCTTCGACCCATTGACTTCTCGCCATAGCTGGCATGCTTGCCGTCGATCGTGGAGCGCTCGAGGTCTAGGCGAGCGGCTTCAATGGCCAGTGGTGCTGTCGAGTCGGCAGAGGTGTGCTTTTCCTGGACGGGCGAGCGCTTCCCACTGCCGCTAGACTTCGATTGGTTGGCTCCCATGCTGGAATTTCCAATGGCAGCGTCAGATCCTAGTGATGGCTTTGTTGCTTGGTCTCGATGGCGACTGTTGACACTTCAGATGCTATCTCGCAACGGATCTGAGGTGGCGGCGAGGGAGTGGCGATGCTTCGGAATATCGCAAGGAAAGTGTAGCACACGACCTCTGATGCAAGTGCAGCATCATGCAGATACATTCAAAAAACGGGATGCGCAATACTCGCGTGTAGTGAGGTTGGTATGGAGTGGGAAGGTGATCGCATGCACGCCCCGCGCAGCAGCAGCTACGCCTCATCAGTCGGAGCGAGCGCAGGCGCAATGCAGTGTCAGCAACATGAAAACACATGCATACATGTATCGTCCATGATCTATGAGACTCCCTAGAAGCGCGAGAACGGGAGCCTGCGTGTCAAGTCAGCATCAATCCACGACCACGCCTGTCACCACCGGATTTCAAAACATACCACTTCCCCCTTAGCGTGATCTTGCACCAGACGCCCTTCTCATCCTCCTCCCGCTCCACCTTCGTGCTGAACGTAATCGCACTCATGATCCCGTCCCCGAATTTCTCATTCATGACCGCCTTGTACGCATACCCGTAGTTCTGAATAATCTCAAACAGCCTATACACCAGCGGCTCCTTGGGCGGCATCTCCATCTGCCGGCCGCGGTCCGGCCAGCCCGTCATCTCGGTCTCCTGGAGCCGCTCCTCGGGGATCTCGAGGATCTTGGCCAGGTTCTTGACGTCCTCCTCGCTGGCCTTGGCCTGGCCGTAGAAGAGGGCCGCGACGGCGACCTCGTCGCGGCCGAGGGCGGCGGCGATGGTCTCGAAGGAGAGGTTCTTCTGCTTCTTGGCGGCGAAGAGGAGGGGGGACTGGGAGGGGAGGCGGGGGAGGATGTCGGACTGTGGGCTTGTGGTCAGTCCGCTGCTGTTGGAGGAAGGCTGCTCCCGTGCTCTACGTACGTTCAGCACGGCGATGGGCTGTCCGGACGAGGTGCCGGTCTGTTGCGCCATCTTGGTCGAGGTTGTCAAGTACTTCTGCTGGGGCAGGAAGTACGGTACAGTTCTCAGGGCAGCTCCAGGGATTGTCAAAGGCGCTGTACGAGGGCTCGCGAGTCTGATACAGCGGGTGAATGATGAAGCCATGGTGGGAGCACGAGTACTTATCACGTAAGTGGGTAAGTAGGTTAGCTCTACAAGCTACCAATGGATGGAGCATCTCCAGTGAGCTGCCTCTCCCGGCCTTCGAGACCTCTGGGCGCCAACCCGGGTATCGCTGATGACCTTGGCTGTCATGGTGCAGTGCGCCGGCATTGGAGATCGTGCGTCAGCGTGCAGCAGACTTGCACAGCTTCCCCATTCGATACTGTATCTCCGAGGCATGCAAACATCACCGCATTCCATATCGTGGTTGGCAACGAGCAGCGCGACGCCAACCTTGCGGATCGGCGCCAACCGTGTGATTTGTAGTTCATCACGCTATCAATCTTTGAACTAACAAGAAGCGCTTTCGCCGACGGCCTACCGCTATCATGAGGCACATCCGCATTCGCTATGGAACTTTCGATTGTCAAGAGACCGACCGCAACTCACTCGCGCCTGTCCGTCTTGGCACTCTGATATTCGAGGACGCCTGCGCTGATCTGACCGGAGGCGGACTCGAGTGCCTCAATGAGCCGCGACCGCCTGTGCTGTCTTCGCCGGCGCATCTCCGTCCCTCCTCTCGCTGTGCTCATTCGGGCCAAGCCATATGAAGAAGTCCTTGTCCGGACCGCGCGAGGACTGCCCTGCTTGAATCGGGCGGTTCCAGGAGTCTCGGCTGCCTCTACAATCGGTCTTCGGTGCTGACCATTCCTCATGAAACATGCCTTGGAGATGCTCGTCGAGCGCCTTTTCGACGCGCCCTGGTGCGCGGCCTCCAATGTAAGCGTGCCAGTTGCCCGCCAGCGCATCAACGACGGCTGGCTCGGATGTTTAGCTGCCTTGCTGCTCAGTGAACAGAGGGCGAGTCGTGAGTAGCGCTTCCGCGAGCGTTGCAAGGGGTGTGAGATGTCGGCCTTGCGATCAAGTCGAAGTACACCACAGGGCCGGCCAAAAGGGGTGGCCATCGCAATCCAGCGCGCGGCGTCGGAGGCCTGCTTCCGACTGGACCCAGATGCCCTCAGTGCCGCTCGACGCCGGGTCGAGAAATCGCCGTTGTCCTCGTCATTGTGCTCTTCACCCTTTCTTCCCCTTCCCCTTCCCGTCCACCGCCCCAAAACTTTTCCTCAAACTCTCCACTGCGTCCCTCGTCCCGCCGTGCCCCTTGCCCTCTCCAAATAACAACCCGCTAAGCGCACTCCCCGTGGACTCCTCGCTCCCCGTCCGCTCCACCGCGCCCGGCTTGGCCCCCCCCAATAGTCCCCGAACTCCACCCGCTTTCCGCGCCGGCAACTCGCCCTCACCCGCCGTCGCGACGTAGAGCAGGTACTTCAGATTCGGCAGCGTCTGCCGCAGATCCACGACGCGGACCCCGTACGCGCTCTCCAGCAAGAGCTGGATGTCCTTGTTGAGGAGGAAGCCGCCGTACTCGTAGCGGAAGCGCGGGACGCCCTTGCTGAAGAGCGGGTACGTGCGCAGCGCGCGCTCGTCCTGGTAGTTCTGCGTCGTGGAGGCCGTGGTCTTGAGCAGGGAGATGTGGTCTTCGATCGTGGAGGTGCTGCCGTGGGAGTTTACGGGGTAGGGCAGTGGCTGCGCGAGGTAGAAGGAGAGCAGGTTGAGGAGGTGGGCGGCGTGCCCGAGCGCGGCGGCGAGCTTGTCGGGGGGTACGTCGGCGTCGGCGTCGTTGTCGCCGGAGTTCGGGAGCGGGAGACCGCGGAGGGTGAAGGCCAGGCTCTTGCCTGGGACGGCGAGGATGGGGTAGATCTTCTGCAGGTCCTCGCAGATGCGCCGGCGCTGGGACTGGATGGCGAGGTGTCTTGTGGTGAAGTCATCGCGGAAGTGCTGCAGCTCTGGCCGCGCGTGGCGGATCTGCTCGGTGCGTGACTTGCGGTGCTCGAGGTCCGCCTGCATGCGCTGCCGGCGGGAGGTGAGCGCCGCGCGCTTCTCCTCCTGCTGCTTGCGCCCTTTCTCCAGCTGCTTGACGACGGTCTTCTTCGCGTAGTCGATGGTCTTGAGGCGGTCTTCGGCTTCGGGCACGCGGTCGCGGTCAGTCAGCGCCTGCTTGTTGGCCTCCAGTAGCCGTTCGAGATCGGCGGCGATCTTGTTGCGGGTGGTCAGGGCATCCTGTACGCTGTCGTCCAGCTTTGACAACCGTAGCAGCGCATCAAATGACGACGTCGGCAGGACTCGCTGAGTGCTCGTCGACCGGGGGGGAGGCACTGAAGGTGGCGGGATGTAATCTGAGAGACACGTGAATGTGGTGTAGACGCCGTCAGTGAGGTGAAAGATGATGGCATTCTGAGGTAAAGGTTGGTGCCATTGCTCCAACTGGGAGCATGTCAGCCTCAACACAACATCAAAGAACGAGACAGGACATACGCTCTTGCCCAGATACTGCAATCCCGTCAAACTCAACTTCATCTCCATCAGCTGTCTCCAGCTCTGCAGCTTCGCGCTTTTGACCCAGAGTCGCAGACTCAGATGGCTTGACCTCGTGACGCCTGGGCCGCACGCAGACCAGTCGATGTGTCTGAATGTCGGGTTCATCGTGCGCTCGACCGTCTCACTGACATAGACCGGCTCTACACTCGTCAGCCTCAACACCAGCATCTCAAGTTGGGTGTCATTCCCACCTTCAACACCCTGCACATGCATACTGAAGAACAGATCCGCCATCCGCTCCGCCGTGACATTCTCCAGCTTCTCCTGCCGTCGCTGTGGTGTAGCATTCGCCCATTCCAACGTGCTTCGTCGCCGCATCTTGGCCAGCGTTGGTCGCCGAGCTGGCGTACGAGGATGGCCATTGACTCGCCCTTTGACCCTGGGGCTGCCATTGGTGTGGCCGAGACCTTGCTCCTCGTCATCTGTCACTGCACCTTCTTCACGGACAGCCGACACCTCCGCTCGCAGATCGCGTGAGCTGCGCGAGTGCTCCAGCGGCCTCTGCTCGCGCAACGCCACGAGTCTCGCCGGTGACACGAGACTGCTGGGAAGGCCATCATCGTCGATGGTCTTGGTGCGCTGGCGACGAGGCGAAGGAGGCGTGAGTGAGAGGTTTCGGAGGGAGATGGACAGCAGGTTACGCAGCTTCCGGCTCTACGTACGCTGTTATTACCTTGCAGCTATGTATGGTATGGGAGAGAGCTTTACAGTAGGTAGCATCCATGGCCGATCTCGCCGGGCGGAGCCAGTTTCCGGCGCTGGACGGGTGGACTTCGCCGCCATTCATCCTCCCAGTCTTTCGTTGGCTCGAAGAACAGCAGAGAAGGTGCATGGCATAAGCGAGGAGTGATGCTGTGGTGGTGGAGGAGCCCAATGGGTTGTGAGAGCGAGGAACTGCGGAGCTTCGGGGGAGACTTCGCCCATCGTTTGGATGCACCTACATACATGTACGGCTTGCGGATGCACGATGGTTCGGCTTCGTCACCTCGCTCTGTGATCATGTCTGACGGCTTGTAACGCTATCATGTCTTTGAGAACCAGGCGATTCCCCAGGGTCGTCCCGCCGCCCAAGAAGGGACACGGCCAATACATCTTCGGTATGCTTGACGGTATATGCGTCCGCTCGATCCCCAAACCTGACCTCCACCCAGCATACACGCACATCCGCACCCGCCAAGTCCTGTACAGCCTCTCGCGCAGCCTCGACTCCCGCGCCTCGCTCAAGCAGCTCCCGGACACTGGCGCGAACAACACCCCGTCGCACCTGCGCAAGGACCTCTGGCGGCCGCTGTACACCCTCGCCCTGCCCTCCGCGCACCCCGAGTGCCTCGCGCAGGGCCTCCACGCCTTCAAGAAGCTGCGGGAGTACCGGAAGCTGCACGAGCTGTGCTGGAAGCCACCGCTGTCGCTGTCGAAGCCGTACAGCGACGCGGATATCGAGTATGAGAAGGACAAGCTGGGGGATCGGGGAGGGAGTAAGAAGGAGTCCGTGTACGACATTATCAAGAAGCGGAAAGCGCGGTTGAGGGAGAAGCAGGTGATGGATCAGAAGGCAAACAGTGTGGCGGATCTGGCTGCGGTGCTGTTGGAGCAGGAGGAGGTGGGGCGGAAGACCAAGCTCAAGCGGGTAGCGGAGCGCAAAGTCGACAGAGCGGCGGAGGTCCAGGAGATCAGGGAGTTGGCGAAATTGGTTGGGCAGGGTGAGCTCGATGTATTGGAGGCGCAGATCCAGGCTCTACAGGTGCGGGTCGACAGCGCGGAGGCGGATGCAGAGGGGATGAGCAAGCGGAAGCTGGGCAAGGAGCTGCATGCGTTGAGCACGAGGAGACTGAGGATGCATTTTGCGGCGGATGCCGTGGCCAAGGTGACCGGGTCGGAGGTCCGCTACTCCACAGTGCGCGAACCGAGATCGCGCGACGTGAAGCCGGCAGCGAAGCGAGCCCAGATGGATGGGGACCGGATCCTCCACCGCCTCCGCACCACGCAATCCGAAGCCAGATCTGGCGCGTTGGTGAAAGAGGAAGCCGCGCTCGCTGAGCTGGAGGCTCGCCTCGCAAAAGCCTCGAGTCATACCGAAGTGGCATACCTGCGCGAGAGGATCGTGGGTCGGAAGTTGAAGCTCCGCCGTTTGCAATTGGCGGCCGACGCGGCTGAGACGCCGGAGTCCGGCAGCACGGCCATGGCTGTCGCCAAGGACGTTGAGGTAAAGGTGGCGAAGCACCGGGTGGAGCTGGCGAGTATGGAGATAGTGGAGGCACGGAAGAGTGGTGGGGGAGCGAGGCGCGTGGCTGCCAAGAACAGCCTGGGGGCGGCGCAGAGGAGGCTGGAGGCCGCGCGGAATCTACCTGTGGAGGAGGAGGTGGCGGAGACGACCGAGGTCCCGCAGGCTACTGCAGCGCAGGCGCCTGCCGTGTCCACACCCGCAGCCCCCTCGACCGAGCAAGCGGAGGTCGAGACAATTGCCCCCGTTGAGCATGACTGGAACGCCCTGCTCCCGTCCTTCCCGCCCCGCGATCCAGCCCATCTACCCAAAAAGGGCCCGCTAGTGGACAAGCTGAAGCGGCTGAGCTCGCCCATCTACAGCACCGAGGGGGTCCGGGTCATGTGGCAGGACGTGATGGACGCGGAGTATGCGGCGCTGTGGCCGGAGGCGGTCACGCACGAGCGGATGGGGTGGACGGGGAACACGGCTCCCGACCCCGCGAAGACTGCGGGGGGAGACGAGGGTGAGGTCCGGGCCAGTAGCGAGGCGGCGGAGGAAGAGGGGGACGAGGGTGAGCTTCGTGATAGTGGCGAGGAGGGGGAGGAGGGGTTGGACGAGCGTGAGATCCCGACTCGTGGCGAGACGGGGCAGGAAGGGGAAGACGAGCGGGAGATCCGGGCCCGTGACGAGGAGGTGCAGAAACGGAGGGCCGAGCAAGAGACTTGGGCCGTGGGGGAGGTGCTAGCGGGCCGGCTGAGCTTCAAGGGCGCGGCGGACGCGATAGGGGGGTATACAATGGCCATGCGCAATGTCATCAAGGAGTGGGCCAAGGTGAAGCGGGAGCAGAGGCAGGTGCAGAGGGCAGCGGCGGAGGCGAAGGCGCCGAGAAGGGCAGCCGATCCGGAGGCCTGGGCCGTGGGGGAGGTGATGGCGGAGCGGCTGAGCGCCAAGGACGCGGCGTACGCGATCGGGGCCAATCGGAAGGGCATGAAGAAGATCATCGTGCGGGTCGAGAAGGAGCGGAAGGCAGGAGGGACGCTTGTCGATGGGTAGAGGCGGTGGGGAATCCGTCGAGCGGCATAGGTTTGTGCCCGTGCTGTAGATATGAGGCTGTACGATAGCCGGGCCGTCACGCGCAAAGGCACAGTGGCAGCGCAAAGCGTCTCAACGTCGGCTTTTCGTCACCTGACTTCGGGCAGAACCTCGGGAAGCCTCCCGCTCAGCGTCTGTTGGATTGATGCTGCGGAGATCTGTGCTTGAAAGTCATCCTCTCTGGGGCTCAAGCTGGCGACAGCAGCTCGGAGAGGCCTCCCAGTGCTCCCAAACCCCAGCCAAACACTAGAGTCGGGTGGAGCCGAGCCAACAAGGAGCGCCGCGGCTCGGCACGACTCCATGTCGCGCCACTCTACGCGTCTCCCTCACCACGACGCGACTTTTGCGTGCACATCATCCCACCCCCCCGCCCACCGCAGCAGCCATGACCGAAGCCACGCCGCGCATCAATGCGCAGTATCTCGAGCAGTTCTCCCACCAGACCGTCCGCATCCTCGGCAAGGTGCGCCAGCTGCGCGGCGAGCAGGCCACCGTCGACGCCGGCGGGGACATTCAGGTCCATCTGAATCGCGTACGTCCATGCCAAACACACATGACTCGCACGCAGATGACGGGAGTGTGTAAGGTAGGTGGATGGTGTAGCTGATGTGTGATTGCAGGACGCACATCTCCAGCTCAATCACGCCGTCGAGATCATCGGGAAGGTGCAGAATGATCTGAGTGTCAAGGTGATGGCGAGCACTGATATGGGGCCCGAGGGCAACATTGGTGAGATGGCTCGATGGATCTTTGGTGTGACGTACGGCAATTCTATGATCGGGCTGACGGATGTGAGCAGACTTCGCGGCCGTGGATGCGGTCGTGGACGCGACGCACCGGTATCACGAAATCTTCTACGAGAAGGACCAGCATTGAGAGCTCGCCATGCCGGGGGCGCAAAGATTCAGTTACGATGACACGAAGTCCCGCTAAGTCTCGCGGAGCAATGTGCGCGGAGGCCAAGGGAAGCGCTTCAGCGCTATGACCAAAGGCCTACAACGGCTGCAGATGTCCACCCGGGCTGTAGTTCGCGGGATAGCGCACGGTGTCAGTCTTCTCCGGTCTCGTGGGCGACATAATGCGGGCAATACGATGCGAGCCAGGTACAGGAATGTTCAGCGGCCACGAGACAAGTCTTACCACACGCTTTGGCTGGCCTGTGACAAGACCTCCCTCAATACACCTGGATCAAGTCCACATCTCGTCCCACAAGATGTGTCGCTCTTTGTTCTATGTCCACCTCACAATGTCCTCACAAAGCTATTCACCCTCGGTGAACACGGACCCTTTGTCTTCGCTACTTCCCGAACGGGGTGAGACATGCTCGCGGTGACCTATAGTGGGCGGCCGAGTCCAAGTGAAGATCGGCAGACCGACAAAGTGTTTCTCGACAGTCGAGGCAATCTGTATGTTCCCGTGTAAGTTCTTCCTATCTTGTCTTGCTCTCGTCCGGCACGAAGAGGAAGAATAGAGATCAAGCACCGCACTCTCAATCGGCATCTTTACTTTGATCCGACGGTAGGTCTCCAGCGGAATCAGGGCACACGAAGTCTCTCTGTCTGGAGATCAGCAAGCATGGGCGATCCATACTACATCGGCCAAAGCACGTACGACAACCCCTTCGACCACCTCTCGGCGCCAGTACAAGCTACCGAGCCACACACAGCGGCTGCGTCCTTGCTCACGGCAGTCTCGCCGACTAGCCCACCTGCTCCAAAAGCCAGAGAGAAACGCCATCCCTGTCCTTACGGCTGCAACACCTCCCAAGGCGCCGCACGGACATTCACCTCTCAACACGACCTGGACCAGCATGTCCGCGGGACCCACACCGGCGAGCGCCCGTACAAGTGCGAGCACTGCGGAGATGCCTGCAGAGGCTTCACCCGGCCGTGGCTGCTCTACCGGCATCTGCGGCAGATCCACAGGCTTAATATCGGCACCAAGGGCGAGCGCGGACGCAAGCCGAGTCCTCGCGCGAGGAAGCGGCCGATTGACGACGTCGGCGATGTTGCGATGAAGGAGTCTCCGACGAGCATCAATCCGGATAGCTTGCCAGTGGAAAAGACCAGGGCAGGTGCTCGAGCAACCAGCGGCGCCGCAGTCCCGCCAGCGCAATGCTACCACTGCGCAGCCCTCTGCCCCGATCGCGAGGAACTGCTTTCACACATGCATACCGATCACGAGAGGCCGTTCACACCGTACTGCGCCTGCCTGTCCTGCTGTGCCGTCAACCAGGCAGGGGACCCCGGTGCGGTGGAGACGGTCCGAAAGCTGAGGGCCGGCGGCTTTGGGCTGGCTGTCCCGGCGGTACAACAGGATGCGGTGCATCAGGGCACGCTCCATCCGGGCTTGCGGTACTTCGACACGCCTTTCGACACACCCCTCGACATGCCTTTCGACACGCCCTTCGATACGCCTTTCGACACGCCTTTCCATACGCCCTTCGACATGCCCTGCGACACACTCTTCGACACACCGTTCGGCACGCCCTTTGACACACCCTTCGACGACGTGATGAGCAAGATGGACGACTTCAGCAGCGTAGGCCAGTCCGCACGCAGCGGCATCGAGCCCGACATCACTGGATTGCCGCCATCGACGAATGCGATGACACGCTACGGGGATATGAATCTAGACGATCTGTTCATGCCTGACATGGGAGCGCAGGAGGGCTTGGTAGGGGCTGAGTGGGATGCGGGATTGTACGACGTTTCTCTCGATGCCGCGGGCGACGACGACGACGATGTTCTGGAGAGGCTGTAGGATATTGCGGCGCCGATGATTCTGCGGAGCTCTCATATTGATCGGGCATGGAGGGCGGTGGTGTTTCGGAGTCTGGGAGGGAGATTTGTAGATTGCCGCGGACGCGGAATGCATGTACCTTTATCAAGATTGGATTGCCCCCCAATTCTCACCGTTCCATTCTCGCGCGTATGTGTCCATCGTGTCAGTAGATCAATGTCTTGGCGAAGGCGAGGCGATGAGTAACGACAAGAGTTGTGTTGCGACTGTGGGAGAGCTTGGTAGAGCCAGACAACTCAATGCTACCCTAAGCTACACCAGATGCGTGCCCCTGTCGCCCTCGTACCTTTGATCACGATCACGACAGCCGCCAGGTCAAGTCGAGGAATACGATGTCTCTCGCTTGGCCGCTAGCACCTCCTCGTACGGATACCCCTGCGGCCGCCAATCGTCGATCTCATCCAGCCCCTTCCTCCGGGCCAGCACATCCAGTCCATTCCTCCTCTGCTGCTCTCGCCTCAACGGATCCGGGAGCGGCCACGCCGTGTGCGGCTCCTTCTCCCCCTCACCCGCACCCGCTTTCTTCGCGCTGCGCTTCTCCTTGCCGACAAGCGACCGTGCGGTCGGGCACAGCCAGATGGGCGGCCAGACTGCCTCGTCATCCAAGTTGGCAAAGGTCTCGAGCTCGCTCTCGATTTGCTTCACGACCGTGCGGTTGCTGGTGATGGTCGTGCAGCGGGTCGCCCAGCCGTACAGGAAGACGCTCTGGTTGATGCTGGTCATGGCCTTCGCCACTTGGAGGGCCTGGGGTGGGAGGGTGGCCAGGCAGCCGCCGTCGTCCTGGTCTACGGCGCGGATGGGGAGTTGCCAGTCACGAGGCACAGGGTAGGCCGACCATTCCTGCATCTCGTCAAGGAGGTCATCGCGAGACTTCGAGGCAACGTCGCCCAGCATGACCGCCGTGCGGGCTTTCTCCGACGGCGTGCCGATCGTCGCGACGATCTCGCGCATGCGCTTCACGGCCTCAGTGGTGCAGACTAAGTCGTGGGAGCCCATGGCGGGATACAGGAGCGACGGGAGCAGGTTCTCGTTGTCCTCGATCTCGACCTGCCGTTGCAGTGCGGTGTGGAACCAAGGCTGCTTCGAGACTTTGGCGTGCGAGAACTCCGAGACGAGGGCTAGGAGGACCGTGCAGTCGATATTGAGTGTTGGGGAGAATGACTCGATCGGGTCTGGCGCCATGATGCGGAGGGCATCGTCGAGATGAGGTGGCGGTTGCATCTGCTCGCTCAGAATAAGCGTGGCGCCTGTCGCTCGACAAGCATCGATGACAGCGTCGATCTCGGCCAACGCGCCGTACTGAACGCGAGGCAGTATTAGATAGACTTGAGGTGTCTGCGTCCGGACGCGGAAGCACTTCGCGGCACTCGTCAACTCTTTGGCGGTCTTCAGTAGCGGGACGTCATCGTCGTCGTCGTCTTGCGGTCGTTGGCCATTTGCGGCGTCGTCCTCATCGTCCGAGCCACCAGAGTTCCAGCCCTGTTTCGCCAAATCGAACAACAGACGCTGGTTCGACACATGACTGACCCGCTTCCAACTCTTGCCTGCATCAGTGATCGTATCGACGACCACCGCGCTGCCTTTGACGCCTTTGCCTCTTGAGTTGGTGCCTTTCGGGTCGATGTGCCGCATGCCCTGCGGTGCCGATTTGACGCCCGGAGAGGTGTAGATCCGCTTCTGCAACGAGATGATATCCCGTGATGCTTTGGCGGTACTCCAGATGGTCTCCAGGAACGGCATGTTCGACGATCTCGCTACATGTCTCGTCGCATCGTCGTCCGGCTTTTCGCTCAGGCGCTCTAGCATGCCAAGCTCGGATTGGATGGTGCTGCGGAAGTGAGCGACTTCGACTAGACCTTCTCTCCGTAGAGTGCGGACACGATTCTGGAAGATCTGGAGCTCCGCGAGAAGGGTCCTCGCCCGCTGGATCAAGTCGTCCACGACAGACGTTGCCACTCCGTCGGGTCCCGCGTCCTGTTCGCCATGATCCGGGACTGACTCGTCTGCTAGGATGGTCATGCTTGGAGAAGTGAGCTACGTGAGTCGCAACAGAGAAAGCGACCGCTTCAAATGCAACACCAGGGCAGCGGACAGTATGTGAGAGGACGAAGCAAACCGAAGTTGCTGTTTCCTGAACGGGATCTCCACATCCCGCCCACTAAGGTAGGCATAAACTGGATTTCGAGATATGCTCACGTGCAAAAGACAGTGTTCATCTCTTTCAGTGTCCAGCTACTCGCAACACAATGGTCTACTTCGACAAGCCAGAGGAGTGGCAACGCCAATCTGCGCTCCTTCTGCAAGCGCGGCCGACGACGGTGCGTACGTAGACCGGGCACAAGACCGGTCCGGCCAGAGTCTCATCTTCGTCTAGACACGCATCACCACCAAGTACAACATTCCGAATCTTGAGTCCGCGAAATACCAGAAGAAGTCGAACAAGAGAAAGAGAGATGGCGAGGCCGAGGGCAAGGAGAGCGCTGCGCCCAAGGTGCCCAGGGCAGCACTGGTCCTGAAGACATACGACCCCGAGTCTGGTGTGGTGCTCAAGTTCAAGACGGACAAGGCGGCGGACGTCGGGCGATTGATGAGTGGCCTGGGCAGGTTGGGGAGACACATGGCAGCATTGCCGGAGCAAGCGGAAGGTTCGTGGGCACACACGGGAGACTCTCATGCGGCGTGCTGATTAAGAACCTTACAGACACGGTGGTGGAAGACGCAGCGCCGGTCGAGCAGGCAGAGAGTGCAGCGGTGCCATCTGGTAAGGCTGCTTTGCCGGCTGCGACGGATGGGAAGGCTCAACAACCATCTACCAGTGGCGCCCGCGGAGGCGGCGGAGGGAAGAAGAAGAAGAAAGGCAAGAAGTGAGGCTGTCCGGCGGAAGATGCGTTTCCTCGTAGCCTGCGACACACAGTCGACCAAGACCCATACTTTGTGTGAAAGGCAGCTCGTGAGGACGGCGCTCCTCTTTGCGACCCCTTTATGATACGACTGGGAATATCCTGCCAATCTCACAGCGACGGCGTCTTTGATTCCAACGCGAAAGCCCTCTTACAGCAATGCTGCAGGTCACTGAACGCATGTAATGATGCGGGCTGTTGATATTTTGACCGTAGTCTGAAGAGACATTCGCCGCACTTGCTTACAAACGACTGCATCCAGTCAGCTGACAGCACGCCAGAAAGGGAAGCTGTGTCGGCTCGACATCGGATAGCCAACCCACAGCGGAGACAGCCAGGCCCAGTCCTCCAGTGGAGACACTAAGGTAATCTTTTATGCATATTGCAGCTCCCTGCGCCCCCCCAACGCCCACGCTACTGCCAGCGAGCTTTCCGGCACGAGCGGCCTGCACACTGCACGCGACGACGCTCCAGTTCCGCGTGCGCGTCTAGACAAGGCTTTCCCTTCTTGCACTGCCGCCACTGCATACCGCCACTACTGCGTCGTGATTCCGCAGGCCCTCCATCATGTGAGTTCAGCGTGCTCGGATCGCTGCGGAAGAATGCAATCGCTGTGTCTGCCGCAGCCGTGTGCTATGTGGCATGGATAGCCGTCTCGGCGATGCATTACGGGTGCCGAGGGCGCCGCGGGTACAGAGGTTGTGCTGTGCCAGCTGCACGGCTGTATGACAATTCTTGGTAGACGTCTTCCGCTTCACCTGCCTGCCTTGGCTTCGCGCCCGGTCGATCATGGAGCATGACCGCGTGCTTGGGGCGTGCTTCCGCGAGGCTACAGACCATTCCTCGTACTCACCCGAGGCCCACCAGGACTGCGGCCACTGTACATTCTACCTCGAGGGTACACCTGCGCGCCGTAGTGATTGCTCGACACAGAGACTGTGGCCGAAGCCCCTGGTCACAGTCTTTTATATTCGGAGTGCCCACGCCCATATCCGCCGCTCAGTAGTATCCGTGGAGGTAGCTAGGTAGCTGAGCGGCTGTAGGCACGGTAGGCGCAGTGCAGTAGTAGCTTGGCTGTGGAGTCCCCAGTGTGCTCCACACCACGCGAACGGGAGGCCGGCCGGGCGACCTGCATTGCGGTCTTGGCAGATGGGAAGGTAGCGTGGGTGGCGAATTTTGCGATTCAGGGACCCCGGCGTTCGAGACGGAGCAAGCATGGTGGGCGAGATTTCTCGACCCTGGAGTACCTGATCACCCCATGCCGACGTCTAGGTGAGACTGAATCGGACAGTGCTCTGGGACCCCTCCATCCAAGCTAGCGTATCTTAGCCAGGGCAACATGCAGCAGCCCACGAGAGGCACCATAGAAAAGCGGTGATCGGCGGGCTGGCGACAGCACACGCGTTCGCACATCCGACCTCGTGGTGCACCGCGAACGATGGTACCTTCGACCGTCTCGCCTCAAGCGCTGCCAATCACACGCAGTCAATGGGCGCCGTCCACGAAAGAGGGAAGAGCTAAGCAACGGACCCTGGCCAGGATGCCCATGTCTCGCATCTCGCCCCGGATTCCAGCAGCGGACGGGAGTGGAGGTGAGATGGAGGGCGGGCTCCCGCTCCGATCGCCATGCGGCGTGTGCATCTCAAGGCGATGTGTGAGAGGCCCGTCAAGCGACTCCACGCCACCAGGAAAATCTCCCTCACAGAGACATGGGTGCGAGCGAAGAGGATTTGCGGGCGAGCGATGTGGGCTGGTGGTGTGTGTGGCAGCTGACCTCTCCGGAGAAAGCTGCAACCCGCGCGCGATCCCGGAATTTGCGG